>AP025055.1:32585748-32649459 GCA_036186865.1 Eustoma russellianum
AAGAAATAAATGTGTGGGAAAGCTATTATCATTGGGATTTCTAACATAGCTTCCAGCACGTGAAGAAAAAGTGGTTGGACCATACTCTCAATAAAGAGGTCGACCTTTTGAGTCTTGGCAATTCAAAAACACACCTTCTGAATCTCCACCTTTACTTGTAATTTACAATCGCTAAAACAAAACTGTTTTTAATAAAATGACTTGTAATGCTCAGGTAACTACAGAGCCGAGTCTCACTGGAATCAACTTTCTATTCTTTAAGATAGAAGTATGGTTTGCATGTCTCTCACCTTCTTCAGACCGAGTTTGGATCTCTTCACTCACAATCCTTTCACCCACTTTCCCACGCACGACACGTAGCAGCAGAGGGTAGTGAGACTAGATGAGGGTCATCCGTATCTAGCCTCACCACCCCTTGCTGCCACGTGTCGTGCGGTGGGGAAGTGGGTGAGGGGATTGTGGTGAGAGGATTCTGTCCCCCCAGATCCTAGCGATAGCTTTGCTGTCAATGAGATATACTGAGTATGAATGTTATTGTTGTTGTGGTGATGCGGACAATGATCCTTGCACACTTTTATATGATATTAACATATGCTGTTTAAGTCCCATTTACAAGTCTACATCTATCTTCAAATCTCAAAATATGTCTACATGTTCAAATGACAGGAGAAAAAAATGTATCCTTTTGCTCATTTCGCCCTATTAAATATACAACATTTAAAACAAACACCTAGCTTATTATGTATAAAGTTAGAATCAAAAGTAAATAATTAATATTTTGACTAAATTTTTTTAAACAACGTGCCACTTTAACGAAGACTTATATTTTGAGAAAAAAGAAATATTTTTTAGAGTAATGTTTTGACGCTTAATTTGGATTACAAATTTAAGACACTCGTGATATAGAACAATAAAAAAACGATAAGAGAAAAATTGATGACAAAATGTGTTTTTACATATTCTTTTAGTTTCTTATTAATTCAGGTTAGGATATATGTCAAACTAGTGTTGTAATGCGACCTTTATAATAAAACAATTATACAAAATTAACATATTTTTTCGTATAGCTATTAAGGTGGCGTTTGGTTCATACCTGGATATCGGAATCAGAATCGGAATGGATATGACAGCATATGAGTTTGGAGTATATGCGTTTGGGTCTAAAAGTGATAGTTGTTTGTCATTGAAGTGAGAATGTGTATGATAGACATTGATAGTATTTGGAACGTATTGAAATTGAAATGAGTATCGAATGTGGAATGTCGGAAAAATTTCACCGGTCGGCGTGGGCAGACCAGTGGCCGATGGTGGGGCGGACCGGCGGTGGTGGCCGGCGACGTTGACCTGCGTTGACAGGTCATACCCCTCATTCCCCCTTATTCCACCATATTGATAGACAAGGCTAGTATATCAAAAAACGATATCCATTACAAAATATTTGGATATCAAACTGAAACTCATATCCTCATTCTCCCAACAAACAATTTTAATGGGTTTGGAAGAATCGAAACTCATTCCCTTAATCTCACACCCCCAACCAAACACCTTCTAATGTTAATTTCCTCTTTTGTTGTTGGCAAAAGGTTGAACCTCAACCTAAAGGGTCCCACTGCTCCAGCCCTAAGGAGCTGCATGGAGGATGTAAATTAGGAATACAGCAGCCTCCTAAATTAAGTGAGATCTTACACAGTTATCCACACAAGGTGTCCCCCAAACCAGACGTTTGACCTGGCAGCAGAGGAACACTCATATTGTGCGCGTCCCTGG
Organism: Eustoma russellianum; assembly: GCA_036186865.1. Classification (NCBI taxonomy): domain Eukaryota; kingdom Viridiplantae; phylum Streptophyta; class Magnoliopsida; order Gentianales; family Gentianaceae; genus Eustoma; species Eustoma russellianum. Next base: position 32,587,516 of record AP025055.1, read on the forward strand.
ATTCGAACTCATTTATAGCTGCCTATCCTACAAATAAGCCCCAATCTCAATATATACTCACAAAGGCCATCCCCAAACACCCTCAATCACCCAATAACTAAAATATTTTCTCTCCTCTTAAAAATATCATCTTCTTCAGAGATACCAATGGTGTGCTTCTGCTTTCTAGTCGATCAAACCAGCAAGATCAGGAGGAGCAAGCCGGCTGCCGGAATCTGCTCCCGTTGCGGCGGCGGAGCCCATGTGGCCGATATGAAGACGGCCACCAGGTTCTGCCACGTGCCCTTTTATTGGAAGTCTTGGCGAGCCATTAAGTGTACGTTTTGTGGTGCCATCCTTAGATCCTACAGATGAACAACTTCTTCTTTCAACATCCTCCGATCAATTTCTTTGTCGGACTTTTTTCCCCCCCAAGATTAGTGATATATATAACGGTTCTTAATCCGTCCTTTTTTCGTGTCATCTGTTTTATATGATATATACCTGACTTGATAATAAAATAATGGAAATATTTAAGCGCCTTGATGAATAAAATGCTGGGGTGAATTAACAGTTGAGCAAGAACCACCACAAAAACAAAAGCCTATAGCGACAGACAAAAAACGTCGCTATTTCGTCGCTACAGGCATATAGCGACGAAATAGCGACGAAAAATGAATGTCGTTATACGGCTTGTCGCAAGCAAATTTCGTCGGCAATGCGTCGCTGTATTGTGACGAAAAAAATTGCGTCGGTGTATCGTCGCAAAACTGCGACGAGAAACTGTCAGGTCTGCGACCTTTTTTCTGTTGTCGCTGTTTCGTCGGTAAATTATTTCGTCGCTATTTTGTATTTTTTATTTTTTTATTAATGTTCTGCTTTCGTCGCAAAATTTCGTCGGTATATGTTTTACCGTCGCTATTTATTATTTTTTTATTTTTTGTTTCCGTTTTATTTCGTCGCAAAATGTCGTCGTTAATATGTCTTTTCGTCGCTAATTTTAAATTTTTGTTTTTTATTTCCGATCTGCGACAGACCAATTTCGTCGCCGGTTCGTCGGTATTTGTTATTTTTAAAAATATTAAATTTACTAATAATTATTTTAAATACATTATTTAATATTAAATTTTAATTTTTTTTGATTTATTAATAATATTAATATATTATTAATTAAAAAGTTTTTATTATTATTATTTAATTTCTATAATATATTTTATTTTGTATATTAAATCATTTGTACAAATATTATACAGTAATACGGTATTTGCGCATTCAAGTTCGTATAATTAAACAACACAAACGAAATAGAATCCGTAAAATTGTCAGATAGAATATATAAAAGTACAAAGAAAATGTCAATACAACAAATGAAATAGACTGTACAAACAATGAAAAAATAAAAAACTATGAAGAGGAAGATGGAGGGGGATCATGCGGAGAAGAGTGACCATCAGGAGGGCGGGGCTGAGGCTGAGGCTGAGGCTGCGAGGAGTTGGAAATGAAAGTCATGACGACCTGCGACAGCTGGAAGATTTGCTGGTTCGTTGCCTGCTGCACCTGCATCGTCTGATGCTGCGCATGCTCAAACGCCTGCTGAAGCGCCTGCTGCATCGCCTGCTGCTGCGACTGCAGTGCCTGTAAACTCTCCTCTTGCCTCGTCCTGATGGACTCTATCTCACGCTGCAGCGCCGCATTATCTGCTTCCAGACGCGAAATATCCTCTGGCGTCGCAGAAGGCGCGGAGGTGCTGGCCTCAGAGGAAGCACCTGGATGCAGAACTTCGGAAAAGAATCGCGGCGCTGCTGATCCAACCCCGTACACCTCCTTCTTCTTCTTATTCTGAGGGCCGACGGTCCGAACCGCATCCCAATAAGCGCGGTTCTTGTCGGACTGTTCGCCCCTATCTGCGAGTAATCTGTTGTACTCGTCCTGAAATGAGAATATGAATTGTTATGGTTTAGCAATAAAACAAACTAAGGAAAAAAAAACAAATGATATCGTAGTCTACTTACACTGATGTCGCGGGCCTTCGTCGTGATCCAGTCCTCCGTTCCGTCGGAGGCTCTCTTCCGATGCGTCTTGTAGAAGAGATCAGTAGGAGGCTGGCCACTCCCCCGTCTCCTGGTGCTGAAAGAATGAAATAAAATATGTTAGTGATATGCAGAATTTTTAAAAATTTCGGCATGACCTATTCGTTTATCGGAGGTATCCCGACCTTAAAGGCCTCTCCCAAGTCAAATCACATGTACCACTTAAAGTAACCATATACGAATACCAAAAAAACAACAGCGCAACATAAGTAATCAACGAATATAGATAATCCACTTAACTCACTGAATGTAAATAATCCACTTAAGTCGATGAATGTAAATAATCCAATGAAATCAATGAAGGTCGTTATAATCCAATATTAAAATACTCACCATAGAACGCATCGTGGTGGCGTGGGAAACCGATCCACCTGAGTGTGTGGCAGGTGCTGGGCCCTGTACGTTGCCGCTGCGCCTGGTTCGCCGCGTTCCGGGCGCTGCGGGCTTGGTAAGCAGGGTCCCTCCACCCTTCTACCCACGCCGCCCAGACTGGCCTCGGATACGTAGGCAGGCCTTATCCACGTGGGGTCACGCTCCGACTTGGTCTTGAGGGAGTTGACGAAGTCCCCGTAGCGTTTGGCGGCCCTATGCCGCCAGGCCTGCTCCACGTCGCGGGCGATGTCGGCTGGCCAGCTGTACGACTTCTGCAATTATCATACGGAGGAATAATAAAAGTGTGGTTAGAAAAGTAATGATTGATTACGCATCAAAAAGTGAAATTTATCAAATTTGAATACCTGAAACTCATCCCAGTAGAACCTACGTGTCTCCGGGGTGACACGGCCCCAGGTATATCCAGATGGGTCAAGCCTCAGGTGGAAGGACCGGGTGATGCAACCGGAAAGCGCGCCATTGTCCGATCCAAACCTGAAAGAGTTTAAGTTGTTAGGAAAAAATAACGCGTGAAATATATTTGAAAACATGTTAAATAAATTAATCATTACTTACGTATGGGTATCATTTGACCAAGGGAGGGGACGACGCCCTGATATGACACCCTGGTCCGATGCCGCATCAGACGCCGGATGAGGTGCTGAAACGCTGGGTGTGGGTGGCGTCGTATGTCTGGGGGGTGCGGACATGTCGGCAGACCGTAAAAGGTCTGAGTCCGCAGCCAGAGCGGCGGTCGAAACCGAGGCATACGTATCATGCTGATGAATGAACGCATCGAACTCTCCTTGAAGGTCCTGTGTAGATGGTGGGTATGTGGATCTCGTCGGTAAACCGTCACTAGCCATCAGATCTGAGAGGAACATATTAATAATTTTTAAACGGAGGTTTCCCAGCCTTAATGGCCTCTCCAAAGACAAATGCAAATCATACCGAAAATCATATGCAAACCTCTTACAAAACAGTTTGTACATGCATCATTCATTGGCCAAGCACACCACATTTCAACTAATTCAACCTTAACAACAATATTGGTGCATATATACCATATATACCCGTATATACCCGTACATACATATATATACCATATACATATATACCCGTATATACATATATATACCCGTATATGCATATATATATATATATACCGTATATACATATATATACCATATACATATATGTACCAAAAATAGATTATATAATTATAAATATATTTAAATAGGAAAAATATATATACATACATAATTCTACCAAAAAAAACAGTTTCTAATAATTTTACATATATTTATATACAAAAATTACAAAAGATATATTACAAATCTATTAAAAACAGTTTTTACAAATTTAACTATATTTAAATACGAAATTAAATATATGTACCGTATATATGTACCGTATATATGTATTTGTGCGTGTATATATGTATTAAAAACATATACATACATATACCGTATATATGTATATGTGCGTGTACCGTATATATGTATATGTGCGTGTATATATGTATTAAAAACATATACATACATATACATATACATATACATACATTTACAAATCTATTAAATACATATACATATACATACATATACATATACATACATACGGTAATTGCAATAAAAACGAAATACATACATATACATATACATACATACGGTACATACATACATATACATAAAAACGAAATATACATATACATATACATATACATACATACGGTACATACATACATGCGGTACATACATACATACGGTACATACATACATATACATAAAAACGAAATATATATATACATTTACATACATACGGTACATACATACATACGGTACATACATACATATACATAAAAACGAAATATACATATACATATACATATATATACGGTAATTGCAATAAAAATGAAATAGGAAGAAAAACTAACCGGAGAGGGGAGGTCAACGGAGAGGAAGCTCGTCCGGGGGGGGGGGTTCGCCGGAGGGGATTTCTTCGCGAGGGGGGGTTTTCGCCGGAGGGAGGGGAGGTTTTCGCGGGGGGAGGGAAATGGGGAAGAAGAAGGGAATTTCAGCTTATATCTATGAAATGTTGCGACGACATAGCGACGGAACTTCCGTCGCTATTTAGTTTCGTCGCTATTTTTCATGGTCATCGTTATTTCAAATTTAGCGACGAAACATTTCGTCGGTAACGCGTCGGTGTTATCATTTTTGAAAAAAAATAATACAAAATATAAAGTAGTATATACATGAATATAAGTACATCAACACATACACACTTTCATATAAAGAGGTACATAAAAAATTTTGGCTAACGTCAATCTTCCTGGTCATCTGCATCCTCATACGCATCTTCATCTTCGTCTTCATCTTCATCTTCATCTACATGCTCGTCGTCCTCTTCATCCTCGTATTCGTCTTCGACTACGTCTTCAATATTGTCAGACGGTTGTATGTTGAGATGAATTTCGATAAAACCGCCGTTGGGGTCATTTAGAGGGAGGTCGTGCAGTTGAACATGTGTCGTATCTAGAACGGACGGGTTTTCTTCTTGAAATGCGGCGTCCATACCATCTGAAACTGTCTGTATACTCACATCAAACTTGCTCGATTTCACTTTGCACACGGCTCGCCAGTCTTTTGAGCTCGCATTCATCCTCGTTGTTGGATACGATAGATAGTACACCTGGGACGCTTGACTAGCCAAAACGTATGGATCGTATTTTCTGTACCGTCGCCCTTGGTGTATGTCTACCAACTTATATTGGTCGTGGACCTTTGTGCCAACGCGATAACCTTCTCGAGTTGGATCGTACCATTCGCACTTGAATAGGACCACCCGCTTTATAGGCAATGCGGGATATTCGAGCTCAATGATGTCAGTAAGGTAGCCGTAGAAGTCATCCTCGTCCGGGCTATTGTCATAACGCTTGACACACACTCCGCTGTTCTCCGACGATTTTCGGCTGGCATGGGAGACTGTGTGGAATCTATACCCGTTGACAAAACACATGTCGTGTCGCGTGACTCTGTTCAATGGACCCTCGGCTACTGGCGTCAGAATGTAACCGTACTCATCGTCAGCCAGATGACCTTTGCTCGCCTGTAAAAGGACAAGTAAGTATACATCAACGGGGCAATAAATGTGTATCACATATCGTACACGTAACAGGCAAATACTAAACTTACATGCCACCTGAACCAATCAGCAAACTTGGAATCTAACTCATTGTTTATTGCATCGCTCGATATACCCGGTGAACGGTGTTGCAATAAATCAACGAACAAGCTGAAGCAAATTACGAATGAGTACCCTGTATATCTTTGTAACATAATGGATAGAGTATCGCAAGGTATTTACAAAATAAAATGGGAAATCGTTTATACCTCTGGAAACGGTCGACTTGACGGCAGTTGCGCAGAACATAAGAATGAGCAATCTTCAGCTCGCTGTCCCCCAATATCATTTCCTTTCCCTGTCCGTGAAATCTGATCGGATGTGTGAATATTGGGAGGACACCGGATCTGGAAATGCCGTCGTCGTTCCGGGGAACATCTCTGCACCTCGACGGGACATCTGGCTCGAAGTAATGAGACACGAAGGTCGATGCTTCCTCCGTCAGATAGGCATTGCACATAGAGGCCTCGACTTTCGCCTTGTTCTTGATGTTCAGCTTCAAATGCCTGAGATATCTGTTCATATAGTGAATATATGTTCAAATGCATATCGCTTAGACACATAAGAATGTCATGCACATAAAAAAGAGTACCTCTCGAACGGATACATCCACCTGTACTGAACAGGACCACCAACACGTGCCTCGTATGGTAGATGAACTGGCAGGTGTTCCATTGAATCAAAGAAGGCCGGAGGGAATATAGTTTCCAGCTTGCATATGATCACTGGGATTTCGCCCTCCAGCCTTGACATATCATCCGCCCTGAGTCTCGTGGCTGTAAGACATCTGAAGAACAGACTCATCTCGGTAATTGCTTCCCATACATTGGTTGGAAGCAGCTCGCGGAATGCAATGGGCATCAACCGTTGCATGAACACGTGACAGTCGTGGCTCTTCATCCCGTGCAAACCGCGTTTATTCACGTCGATGTTCTTCGACAGGTTCGAAACATGGCCATCAGGAAATCTAGCCGTCCCTAGCCACGATAACAACGCACTGACCTGCTCCGCATTCAGCGTGTACGAGGACTTCGGCATGTATGATGTGCCAACGGGATGCAGCTCCGGTCGCATGTTGAGGTCGCGCATATCAAGTCGTGCCTTCGAATTGTCTTTTGTTTTTCCTGGCACATTCAGCACTGTATTGAAAATGTTGTCAAACACGTTCTTCTCAATATGCATGACATCCAGGTTATGTCGGATCATATTGCTCTTCCAGTACGGAAGCTCCCAGAATATGCTTCTCTTCTTCCACCCGATACAGTAACGAGCCAGGTCTGCGTTGTGACTGCCGTCCGGATCATCAGCGACCCCCACGAATCCACAACTGTCTATCTCCTGCAGCACCTCTGCACCCGTGAGGAGCTCGGGCTTTGTGTCCTTATCGACAATGCCAGGCATGAACGCCGTCACGTTCCTTCTGTACAAATGACGTCTGGGCAGGAACTTCCTATGGCTGTCGAACCAGCTTATCTTACGTCCATGTTTCAAGGACATCGTCTTCGCTTGCTTCATGCAGCAAGGGCAAGCGTATTTCCCCGCTGTGCTCCACCCCGACAACATAGAATAAGCCGGGAAGTCACTGATCGTCCACATCAGCGCGGCGCGTAGCTGGAAGTTTTGTTTAGTCGATACATCGAACGTCTCCACGCCAAACTCCCATAACCACTTCAGCTCCTGTATCAACGGCTGCAGGTATAGGTCGATCTTCTGTTTCGGATTCCTAGGACCTGGTGCGATCACAGTCAAGAACATGTAAGGCTTCTTCATGCACATCCAAGGCGGTAGATTGTACGGCGTCACGATTACAGGCCACGACGAATACTGCTCTCCCGACTGTCCAAACGGGTTGAACCCGTCGGTGCATAAACCCAACCTAACGTTCCTTGTCTCCGACGAAAAACCCGGATGCGTCGCATCGAACGTCCTCCAAGCTTCGCCGTCAGATGGATGGCACATCTCACCGTCTTTCGTGTAGTGCTCCGCGTGCCACCTCATCTGGCTAGCTGTGGCACCGGATGCGTATAGCCTCTGCAGTCTAGGGGCGAGAGGTAAATAGTAAAATTGTTTTCTTGGCACGTTCCGGTTTCTTTTGTTCGTTCTCCACCTGCTTGTCCCACAGACCCTGCACATGTCTTTATCCTCGTTGATGCCCCAGTATATGATGCACCCCTCTGAACAACAATCGATTTTCTGAACCGGCAGTCCCAACGCCTGCAGCTGTTTCTTCGTCGAATAAAAACTGTCGACCATTGTGTTCCCTTCAGGAAGAGATTCCCTCATCAGCTGACACATCCCATCGTACAATCTCTCCGTCATGCGGTGTTCCGTCTTCATGCTCGTCATCCGACCGATCATGGACATCTGTGTGTGACTACCGCAACCAGGATACAGCGGCGTGTTGGCGGCGTTCAGCATCTCAAAAAACTGTCTCGCCTGAGGGTTCGGATCTTCCTCCACGAATGTACGCGGCTGTTCATCCGGATCCTGCATTTGTAACAACTGCTCTCCGGTAAATGCGCCAGCGGCTGCGTCTGTCACCATCTGCATGTATGGGTTGTGAGATCCCTCGCCTATTTCTTCGGCATTAACCTGACCGGGTCCCCCTTCGACGTGTACAGTTGCAGATGTAGACGCCCCCTCATATTCGCCGTGACAGTACCATGTATGGTAATTGTGGACGAAACCTTGTTTCAATATGTGAACCCTCACGTCACCCGGATCCTTATATTTACGGTTCTTGCATTTCTTGCACGGACATCTAATCTGCGTTCCACTTTCATTACTCGTCGCAAAATCAATAAATTCTTCGAGACCTTCAACAAATCTAAAACACCACTCCCCGTTGTTTACTCTCTGGTACATCCACTTTCTATCGCTTCTCCTCGGATCCATTTTCTCGCTACACCTTGAAACTAACAGCAGCTATCTTTTTTCGTGTGTAGAAAAAATCAAAATTCCACACTTCTGTATTTTCGTTCAAAATTGATGATTGATGTGTTTGAAATGAGAGAAGAATGGGAGAAGAGAAGAAGAGAAGAAGAAAGACAATGGTTTTATCGTTCCCAGTACGTTACCCACAAACAAGCACACAATACCGACGACTTAGCGACGAACGGCGACGAACAAGAAACACAAATCCCGGAGACAAACAAACACATATACCGACGACTTAGCGACGAACATCGACGAACAAGAAACACAAATCCCGGAGACAAACAAACACATATACCGACGACGTACCGACGACCAGCGACGAAACACGTCGTTTGATATGCTTTTACCGACGAAGTACCGATTACATTGCGACGCAAAACGTCTCTTCATTCCGTACGACGTGTTTCGTCGCTAAGTCGTCGGTACGTCGTCGGTAAAAGACAGTCCGTCCAGTTCCCCATGCTTACAACTTACGATGTTTTGCGTCGCTAATTCGTCGCTATGTCGTCGCTGATTTCACTATATAGACAGTGGATCAGCGTGTGCCCACAACAACATATAAAACAACTATTTTATAATCCAAAATGGTTCGTACTAAAGCGCAAGCACGACGTGGTGGACGTGGTGGTAGGGCGGCAACACCGCCAACTGAAGTGCCTTCTTCTTCAACTGTTCCTCCCCCACCTCCTCCCCCACCAGAGCCCTCTGAGCCTCGCCGGGATCGACAAATTGTCGAACTCCAAACAGAAGTACGAGATCTGTGGAAAATGTTAGATGAGGTGAGGGCGCATGTCACGGTTCAGGAAGAGCGTCTCGACTACATAGATAAAAGGCAGATGCGGATTAAATCCAAATCTGCACAGTTGAGACGCCAACTGAAGGCGTGTGCGGAGAGTATAGCTTCTCTCTGTTCGGATGACGAACAGTGAGTGGCTACTCTTCGCTATTTAGCTTTTTTTAAATATTTCTTATTATATTTTGTAATTTTTAATTTTTAATTTTATATTAATGAAGTTTGTTTTTTTAATATCGTATTTGTTTTCTTAATAATTATAACACGTGTTTAATCTCTTACGAATCCTGACGACGCACCTGTATACGCGAAATGTGGTTAAGAAAAATTTCTTCCGACTAATTCACCGACTAAACATCAACTATATACCGACGAAACCTAATACAACGACGAAAACCTACTAACTATATATATCTTCGACGAAACTTAATAGAACGACAAAAACCTATTAACCGTATCGTCGAAACCTAACTATATCTTCGACGAAACTTAATAGAACGACAAAAACCTACTAACCGTATCGACGAAAAAGGGAAAAACTAAATACAATGAGAAGAACGGGCTTCGCGGGTTTTTTTTTTGAATTTACCGACGCTTTACCGACGAAACAGCGACGGAAAACGTCTCTTCACATTATTCGACGCGTTTCGTCGCTATTCCGTCGCCAAGTTGTCGCTATTCGGCAGTGTCAGTTCAGTTCCCAACGGTTGCATCGTACGATAAACATACGTCGCTAATTCGTCGCTACGTCGTCGCTATAACATCCGAAAGGTCATCACTGCACATTCACTGCACACTGCACATCACTGCACATTCCCAACGGTTGACAAATGCGTCGCTATGTCGTCGCTATGTCGTCGCTCATTTCACTATTTATACCCCAAACATCCGCTGTTATACATACACACATAGAACGTTATAAATAATCAAAATATGCCGCGTCGTTTTAAAAGAACCCCAAGGCGTGGTGGACGGGCAAACAGTGCCCCTCCAGAAGGGCCTCCTCCTCAACCACCATCGGTTGAGCGAGAGGGTTCTGTATCTGTCTATGGCCCACCGCCGCATCAGGATGATCAAGAACAAATGCCGGTGCAGGACGCCGACTTCCGTATGCTGATGGCAAACATGCATCAGCAGTCGCGGCAACTGCACTACATGACTAGAAGGCTGCGGAAGATGAAATTTAGATACTACAAGCTCAAGCGCCTTCTCAAAGAGTTTGCGGAGAATGTCGCGGCCACTCTTTCGTCCGATGACGAAGAGTGAACGGCCCATCTCCGCATCTCTTTTTAGATTTTTTTTTATTTTTTCGTTTGATAATGTAACTTCTTATTATTAAATGAATGAGTATTTTTCCCAATTACCGCTTTCTTTTTCCTTAATCAATACACGTGTTTAATTCTCGATGTATCTGCGACGATACAACGACAAACCGAATTACGAACGGAAAGTAATTCAAAACATTTGCCACATACGGGTTTCATTGACAAAAAAACGACGATACACAACTCCAAGAACTTAGTAAACGACGAATTTATTTTATACTTTTAGCGACACATTTGCGACGACATAGCGACGAAGCGTTATAAACTAAATAGCGACGAACAAAAACACGCAGAATAGCGACGAGACACCGACAAATCACCGACGTAATTCACCTGACTGACTATTTTTCTTTTAGCGACAACGAATTTCATCGTACTTTCAGTCGCAATTAGCGACTACATTATTTTGGTCGCAGAGTCGTCGCTATTACCGACGAAACAACGACTATACGTTGTTCGTCGGTGATTTTTCCGTTGGCAAACCACAATTTTTTTTGGTGAACGACAGCACAAATCTGATAAAAATAGCTCAACAAAGCTACAGAGCTTTCAATTCTTAGGTTTTGATAGGCTGGGAGATTACGGAATGACTGCAGGTGTGGTTAGGTCTAATTCTTGATTAACTTTTACGATTTTTATAACGCATCGGCTTTATATATGTTTAGAGACTAGAGTAACATTTCACTTACAACAATAACGCATAGCCATTATATCCCAACGACGCCAAAAGCTCTGGTTACATAAAGTAACATTTCACATACAGAATCATAAAATATTTGAATTGAAACATCAATAATTCAATACATTTGCATATTCATATACATATAGAAACATATATATACACACACACATACACAAATATATATATATAAATACACACACATATATACACACACACACACGCATACATACCAACAAACCCTACGTACTTACGTTTGTACTAAAAGTGGCAAGATTTTATTTGACTCAAATATAACGTTAGAGGAAATAACAGTTTATAAGATGTACGATTAGCTTTTTGAATATATATATATATATATATATATATATATATATATATATATATATAAATGTAAATTATATGAATCGTCGTAATTTTAAGTTATTACCACCAAAAACAAGATAATTCACTAATGGCAGGTCTAATGCTATAATATTTTAGATTTCTTTGTGTAATTTAACTTAAGATACTTGGAGTTATATTTATGTCCGTTTGTCGTTTTCTTCCCGTATAGGATAAAAAAGAGGTCATTAACATGACATGACATGACAATATATTTATGTACGGTTATTTCCAAATAGACTCTGGACGGCAGTGTCAGCCATGCCCAAAAAATCATCATTGGACGACACTGACAGTTGCATACAGAGGGTAGGCAGTTTTATGAGACAAAAAGGCTGTTTTGGGGCCTGTAAAGCAGCCCACGCTAGGACAACACTGACAGACGCGTCCACAGGTCAGGACGGCACTTTCAGGCGCGTCTAAGACAACTGGATAGCACTACCAAGCCCGTCGAGGATGCTTGATGCTGCACCACCCTAACTTTCTATTTATGAAATTCTATTTAATCGTAATGATAGTGTAATAAAGAAACCAACTAAAAAATCTTTTTGAAGTCATCATACATTGAAAATGGTCTCGAAAATCCGAATATGCTTGTATTATGGAGCTCAAACGATGAAGTCACACCATAGGATTTCATATGATCGTGCTCCACGAAAATAGTGGGAGTGCCAAGTGATTTCATATATAGAGAATTTAAAGAGGGAGTTAAAGCAAGACTGGAGCTGGATGCAGCTGCTGAAAAAATCAAGCTGGTTAGTCGCTACCCCTTTAAGTCTAATTTGTTACGTTTACAACTTGGCTAACATTTCTCACAAGGAAGACTTAGAAACTGCTCTTAAAATACCAATTCGATGTCCAATCCTTTCAATTATGGAGATATATGTGATATTGCGTGATGTTGCATCACTGCAAATCTTGGTGGTTTTGGGGATTAAGATATTTTTGCCGGATCTACAAATCAATGGTTGGAAGTTGCTGTCACATGCAAATGTAGAAGGTTAAACAAATAAAGAAAGTGGAAGAAACGACAATGATGACAGTCATGATAAAGAATTTGAGTATGATGAGAAAGACGATAAAGATGAAAAGATTATTTGGAAGACCCGGTGGAGGAGGAGGATGAAAATGCTGTATTCTTGGAAGACTACAAAAGCCCAGAAGACTCGCCGATTAATGGTTGTGGCGGTTTTAAACATCGTCTTTGGAAGAAGAGTAAGCATGATGCGTAGAAGAGATGATGTTGTACAAAACTAAAAAGGCGTGCAACATGCTATGCAATTATTATTTGTTAAGCATAACATGCATTTCAAGGTTGTGGCGATCAGGAAAGAAATTAGTATTTTAAGTGAGCAAATCGGAAGACTCAAAATTGTTAGTGACATGTAGCAAGCCTGCGCCAAACGCATAAATATTGGGAGATTGGAATTTTCGATGAGTGTCATAGTCACAGTATGTAAAGTCATATTATGTGGTCTTTGGTGCTTCGCTGCGTGACTGCATCTATCGAAAACAATTTGGATTTGTGCCGGAAAGGTAAACAATGGAGGCTACGCATCTCTTGAGAAGATTAATATAGAGGTATCAAGAGTAGAAGAAGATTTGCATATACATTGACTTGGGAAAGACATGATAAAGTTTCACGAGAGATCTTATAGAGAGTGCTTGAAAAGAAAGGTGTTAGAGTAGCATATATAGAAATTATTAAAAGCATGTACGAGAACGCAATGACAATCATAAAGACTGCAAAGTCTTTTATTACAGTGGGTATACACCAATATCGACATTAGACCATACTTATTTACTTTAGTTATAGATGAGCTCACTCGACACATTTAAGATAGAGTTTCGTGGATTATGTTATTTATAGATGAAACTATCTTGATGAATTAGACTAATGAATGAGTCAATGGTAAGCAGGAATGGTGGCTGAGACACTTGAGGAAAAGAGCTTCAAATTGAGTAAAAAAAAAGATAGAGTATATGAAATTAAATAATAACAACAAAAAATGACCTTGGTACCTTGTTTGAAACTAGAAGACCAAGAGATTCTCATGAGTGAGAGTTTAAGAATTAAGGATCTAAACTACAGAAAGATAGGAATTGACAATGGTGTGAATCACAAGATACATACGGGATAGTAAAAGTGGAGAAGTGTGACATGTCTTCTTTGTAATAAGAAAATACCTTTAAAGCTTAAAGAGAAGTTTTACAAGATGACACTAAGACGTACACTTTTATGTGCCCGGAGTTATAATTTTTTCTATCAGGTTTTCAATAAAAATCTGTGAGATTGTCTCTTATGACAAGAAAAGGAACATTGGGAAGTTGTTTCTTGGCAAATGTATGGGGAAAAAAGATTAAAAAAAGGTCTTCAAGAGGTAGGTTCTTTAATTTCTCTTTTACCATGGAATTAATTCATGACCCCTATGTTAGCTTCCTCTAGACAACTTGTAGATATTAGCACTGTTAGAAAAGTACGTTAAATTTACTATGTGCTCCAAATTTATATATGGAACTTATATGATGTTGTTTAGGAGATTGAAATGATGTTATGAACACTTTGAACTTGAAATAGTTCACTTGGATCGATCCATGTTTAGGCTGGATCGAAACAAGTGAAAGCTAGAATAAAGTTAAGTGTTTTGGAGGAATTAGATCGATCTATGTAAGGGACATCGATCGATCGATGTGACATCGATCAATATATAGATCGATCTATGTGAGACAGAATGAAAGTTGAAATGTTTCTGTCCAACTTCGATCGATGACATCGATCGATCGATGTGCCAACGAACGGAACTTTTCACTTTGAATTGCATCTTTTGGTCCAAATTTCATCTTCCTTCACCCATGAACGGTAAACAACTGACATTGAGGGTTGAAAAAATACTGAAATATGTTTATAAAGGGGTCTTTAACACAACCCAAGGTCTATATATAGTAGACTTTGGTATCTTGAACATATACTATACATTCTTGCAAAAACTAAGAACATTTCACCAATCTTTCTCCTTCTTGAATCTCTTCTAAAAACATGTTCAATCTTCCTCTCCTAGAGTAAAGGAAAGGAAGAAAGCCATTATATCTTGGGATGCATTAGTCTCGTTGTCTACCTTGCTCACCGGTAGATGCTAAATTACTTTAAGGACAGAATTATCTAGAAACTCGTCTCGGCTTCTATTTTTGACTGTTATCTTGTTTGTATTGCCATTATTCCCAACAAGCACAACTTTCCTGCAAAAGAGAATAAGCGTAAGTACCCTCGATGTATTATTGTTAGCTTTGTATTATAATATTGGTTCAACTTCGCTGCACTATATTAGTATCATTGTACGGACAACATCTCCTAGATGCATTGATATTCGCCATGATCGATTTGATCGTGTGCTTTTCTGGGTTTATGAAAAATGAAGTTTTAAGAATTGATGTCACTAAAACGTGAAAATATAAAATACGATTGTCTTCACGTTTTCTTGACAGAGTTTCCTTTTCGAAAAAAAATTAAATGCTGCACTTGTGTGTTTCCCAGACTATTATGAGCACCACGTATCAGTGTATATGTATAAACATGAGCTACAAATTTTTTTCACCATAACGATATTCACCCGATAGTAGTAATTAATTAATTTCGAAATATACAATTCTCTATTTAGAAGTTTTTTATATAACCATAAAGTTTTTTTTCTATTTTCATAAGTTAAGTCGAATTAATGAGATAAGTTAACCATCAACATCACAACTCCTCGTTGAAACATGAGTTATTCAAAGTAAATGTCTTCAGAAGAAAAACTTAGTTGATACTCGAATTGAGACACCACAACTGAAAGGCCGCAGGTTGGAATCAGGATGCTTAGACCATAATATCTGGTGTAATAGGGTTAAAGGATTCCTGACCCAGTTTGCAGTGAAGACTTTACACAGATTGTCTAATCAAAACCTTACCAATCTAAGAAACATTGAATCGTGATTTACATCTTCTACAAAGTTTTTTTTCTAAAATGGTGGATACTCTGTGATATCAAAATATAATATTTTAAGTCCCCAGGACATATCCCAATGATTTCAGGTAGTGGGTTTCGAAAAGAATGTCAGGGGTTCGAACTTTGCAGGAGGCAAGAATGTTTGAACCCTCTCCAGACTAGCTGCATAGTGTGAGAGTATTATTGGCCCGTTGAATGACCTGATAGGTTGCAATGCAAGCCCGTCGGTTGTTCTTTCGTTGCCAATGTGCTTCTTGTGCTGTTCATATGCTATAGCAAACTTAAACTAATGGATCTTGAGAACCTGATTTACATCCCTACACTTTCCTATAGCACCGAGGATGACATGACCCTCACTGGTTTTGATATAACATTTTAAAAGTATAGTTATTCAAAGCAAATGCACTTTCCTATTAAAGGAAATTAGGAAAACACCCCAACTGAAAAAGGACATAAATGCTAGACCAAGAAAAAGTCAAAATCCAACAAACTCAAATTTTCAACTCATACAGCTGTCCAGTCTATAAATCAACCTGAATTCCCCACTGCCAACCTCAAGCAACAACTATCCAATAACTGTGGACTACTCTTCCCTTCTTTTCAACCCAAAAAAAAAACTTCCTACTCAAAAACAATGGTCTGCTTTTGCTTTCTAGTTGATCAAACAAGAAAAGTGAGAAGGAGCAAACCGGCCGCCGGAATCTGCTCCCGGTGCGGCGGCGGAGCCCACGTTGCTGATATGAAGACATCCACAAGGTTCTGCCTCGTGCCCTTTTACTGGAAATCTTGGAGAGCCATCATCTGTACATTTTGTGGTGCCATTCTTAAATCTTACAGATGAACCACAACTGCACCCATGATTTCTTTCCGGGGTTCCTGATCCATTTATGGTACTCGAAATTAAGTATTCGTATACTAACTGAGCTATGTCTTGGTAACTTATGCTAGTAAAAATTGGAGTTGGTTACTAGTGTTTTTAGAGAGATTAAAATTTGAGTTTGTCTAGTTTCTGACATGGTTTACCATGTAGTATTAGCAGGAAGATATGATAAATTTGAATGGGTCGGTTTTTATTAGCAGGAAGATATGATAAATTTGAATGGGTCGGTTTTTATTAGCAAGATGTTCGTAGAGATTAATGATGTTCTATCATTTTCGTATATTCATTTGATTCGATGAATTAAATATTTTGTTCAGGATGCATTTTTTCTTCCTTTCTGTAGTCGTAAAAAAAAAAAAAAAAAAACCGGTTTACTTCATGGTCATTGGTCATGATTACACTCATAGAATCATATCCTAATGTCATGGCAATGGATTTTTTTTTTAGCAAAATTTGAAATTCCTTCTCCCGTACCCTCCATTACCTCAGTCTCAAGGAGTATGTTTGTAAGATCCAAATCAAGAACCTAATGGTTTTTTAGATTAGGTGAGTTTTTACGTATTGACCCACACAAGTTGTCCCTTCGCAAACCAGGCATTCGACCTAAGAGCAGAGTAACACCCACAATGTGAGTGTTTCTGGAATCGAACTATTGACCTCTTGGACAAAATCTCAACCTGAATACCAACTGAACTATGATCTGGAGCATGCCAATGGATTTCTAATCAAACTAACACTTGTTTTAATAATGTATTATTTCATTCGTTTCTGGAATATATATGTCACTTAAACTAATATTTTCTTTCCCTATTATCCGTAATTACCAGAATTTATAGTTTTTGATTGTCTTTTCTCTAATATTGGCGTTACTCTTATTACTTCAACATTCATTATTAGTGCACCAAACTAAAGATAAATTAGTTCTTAGAAAAATAACCGAGACAGTCCATCATTTTTGCGAAGGATAGTCTAGACTTTTACTTCCTTGTATGATATATATCTTTAAGGAGAGAATCTCTAGCCAAAGTTGACCTATTACTTAACTAACAGTTAAACGTTGATGAAACTCATTTAACAACTATTCTTTATGGATAATGGTTCATTTACACCCATTCAACCGGCACCAGCCAGTCATCAAAACATATAGTAAAAAAATTGCAAAGAAACAGGTACAGCCGGTCATCAACCAGTTAAATGGCTGTAAATGAGCCATTATCCAAAAAAATGACTGTTAAATGAATTTCATCAACATTTGACTGTTAATTGAGTAATGAGCCAAACGTTTGGGTATTAAGTAAGATTCCCCCTATCTTTAAAGTGCCAGAATCTTAGCGACAAACAGAAAAACTAGCTGGAGTGCCAAACCAATTTATATTCAAAATTTCTTACTCTATAACTTTTCTATGAAATTTTAACTCATTTTCTTCTCCTTTATAGGTCTTGCGAACGAAATAACTTTTGTATAAAATAATAATATTATTTGTTTACTTTATATCAAAAAGTGTGTTACAAAAACTATATAATTATCATATTGAGTATATTTTATATTATTTTATCAATAATTTGTTACATCAAACGTATTAATTCATGTGATTTAAATCAAATTGTTCCAAATTTGATTATAATTCACGTTAGAAT
The DNA here is from genome assembly GCA_036186865.1 of Eustoma russellianum. NCBI lineage: Eukaryota > Viridiplantae > Streptophyta > Magnoliopsida > Gentianales > Gentianaceae > Eustoma > Eustoma russellianum. The sequence goes on from AP025055.1 coordinate 32,605,762, forward strand.
TTTCATGACAATAGTTACGTTTCAAACACTGTCTTGGGTTTCAACTAATGAAAGTCAATGCATTTAATGAATTCATCCATCTTTTTATTTCCAAACATAAAATAATATTGTAACATTTGTTGAAGTAGACAAACATGCTTGTGCACTTCTCTTGTCCCGCTAGTCTGCCATGATGAGTTTCCATATAAAATATCATCCTACGATGGTGATTATTTTAGACCCAGTCGTCTCACCGGGAGCAATTTTTCTATTCTATGGAAGAGAACAGTTCTCTGCCTTTCATCTTTTTCAGACCCTAACGATAACTTTTGATGTCGTTGAGATATACTGAGTATATGTTGTGTTGTGTTGGGTTGTGTTGTGTGTGATGGTGATTATTTTATGTAAGAGGAGTACATTACAAAAGAAATCTTAGTTGCATCAAATAAATCAAATTTGTGCATACTCAACTTATATGAAAAACTATTAAAAATTCTTTTAAAAAGGAACTAGTACAGTTAATAAGCCGTGACATGTAACCGACTCCAGAACGTAGTACAGTTGGTATTCGTGTTGAGAATCGCTATCAAAAGACAACGGTTCGAATCGAATCCGGTAACACTCGCAGTGTGCGTGCTCTATTTCTGTTAGTCTGTAGAGGGCAATTGTTCCACTTTTGCTAGTTTGTAGGGGACACCTTGTGTGAGTCCTCTCACTAACGTAGGAAACCGCTGGACACCTGATTTGCATCATCCACAAAGCTCCATGAGGCTGGGGCAGTGGAGATTCCAACGCAAATGATTTCTGGATGAGATCAGAGGAGGCCTCATATGAGGCAAAATATGAGGCCTCCAATCACGGGACGCCACGTGTACAAAAGGGCCCGTTGTTTATTTTTTTCTTTTTCTTTTAAAAAAAGACTCTTTTATACACGTATGGTCGCGTGATTGGAGGCCTTATATTTTGATTCATATGAAGCCTCCTCAAATCTCATATGATAGATTTCGCATTTTGGTACCAACCCGTGACATGTAAGGTGCGAAAAAGATAATTCATTTCTGTGATCGTCCAAAAGTGCAATGTGCATTTATATAATTCTATGAAACTGAAGCCACTTAATAGATAGATGAAGTCTGACCAAACCATTGAATGCAACCATGTTAAAAAGGTAATCCATAATAAATTTCCATCGTCCCTTCTTGTTATCCCCACCGCAGGGGCAACAATGTGGGATTGAGATATGAGGATGTCAAATATTGAAGCAAAATATGAGGCTGCCAATCACGCGTCGTCACATGTATAAACTGGTCAGCGGTTTAAATTTTTTTTTATTTTAAAAGAGCAGCTTGTACACGTGGTGACGCATGATTGGAGGCCTCATATTTTGCCTCACCGACAGCCTCTCCAGATCTGAACCGAACAATGTTGTGCCCCTTAAATGTGAAACAGCTGTAGGAAATGGTGGAGTCTTAAGTTTGGTCATAAAGCTCACATGTGACCGTAAGGCACGGCCATCACCAAGATTAAAGCCTTTGCATGTGATTCAACTGGCACTAATGTTTGGCAGTAAACAATTCGAGTATTTCGGGCCAATTAATTTGGATAAATAGTCTTTCCTAGATTTTTTTTATATATACACATGCCATCATATAATATAGATGTAATGCAATACGATATATAATAAGTACATGCATGTAATACGCCAGCAATTCATCGAATGTACCTATATGTTAAATACAAGGAATAAACTACTATCATAATAAGATTGGATGACAGATTACTACCTTGTGATTGTATATGGTTTGAACTGAAAACCTATTCATGTTGATCTCATCTCTAACCACTTGAACAAAATTAGCATGTTTGATTCTTTTAAAAAGTTGATTTTGTGTTCGGATTGTTTGATATCTAGAGCATGTTTGATCCTTTTAAAAAGTTGATTTTGTGTTCGCATTGTTTGATATCACAGGAACTAGATAATCGTACATGTTTCTCACCAGTCTAACCTATTTTTGTTGGAGAATTAAAGGTTTGGGCTTTGCCCCATTGTTGGAGAGTTAAAAGGTTGGGCATTGACCCATTAAGGAAAGTTGCAAAACTTGGTTTAGCAACATACTTTGAGCTTATTAATGATTAGTTTTTGATAATGAAAATCAAAAACTAATGGGTCCTTAATTATCTACGTAACGAGTAGTTAATTTTAAGCCGTGGAATCACTCAATTACGATGCCGAGTGAATGAGAAATTAATGCTCAAAGTAGATGGAAAACGGTGTTAATGGGTGACGTGTCACCCTTATGGAGGAATACCGCATTGGATGTGTCCATGGGGCGTGAGAAATTTCTGACTGACATCGATCGATGACATCGATCGTTCGATGTCACTTCGATCGATCGATGTCATCGATCGAAGATGGTCAGAGAGCTTTGGATCATTCTGTCCGACATCGATCGATCACATCGATCGATCGATGTCACTTCGATCGGTCGATGTGATCGATCGAAGTTGGACATAAAGGTTCGTGATGATTCTGTCCGACATCGATCGATCACATCGATCGATCGATATGATCGATCGAAGTTGGACAGCGTGTAGAATCCTTTCTGCTGAGCAGTTATGTTTCAAACTTGAAACAAACGCTATCCTCCTGTTTGAGATAAGATCAATCTGGTTTGATCTAACAGTGGCAGGGAAGGCAGCTTTGATCTAACGGCCGAGATTTAAACTGACTTAACCGCCCAACCGAATGTGGTTTCCATCTAACGCTCCAAATTCAATTTTACGAATCGGTTTTCGATCTGAGGGCTGAGATTAAACCTACCTAAACTAGATATGAGGTTTTCATCTAACGGCTTAAATCAAACTACGGTTTTGATCCAACGATCACGGTAACTTGTTCTCCAACCGTCTCCCCTATATAAACAGGGCAAAGAGTGTGCATTAAAGACACACACTTGCTCTAGCATTCGTAGCATACAACATTCATAGCATTCGAGTCTTGCATACCGTCCAAGAGAAGTCAGGTCACTCGAAAGTTCGAAGGAGTTCAAGTTCAGCAGTGCCGCTCAACTGAACAGGTACCCGTTGTATCCTGGGAGATGGTTGCTAACGCCGGTTAGGCACAAGTATACCGAAGCAATACGTCTTAAGGACAGAGTCCTCGACTCGCCCCGAGTTTGCATTATTTTATTACTTTCATACGCACACACCAAACGACTGCGTCTTAGTACAAGAGTGATTGTCTCCAACAATCTTAAGACGTATTTTTGTTCAATTACTTCTGTATTGTTTTATTTATTTACGCAAACTAGTGTTCATACTGATTTGCAGTCTACTTCTACTCATTTCTTAAATCTGGTTCTGTTCTGATCTATACGTTTTGATCGAACTGAACAGGAATGGAGAACGAAAGCTCGAACTCTGTTCAAGGCTTTAATGGTGCTCACTCCGTGTCCGCACCTGACGGGGCAAACAATGTTGCTGCCAGAGTTCTGTTCAACACGGTTCCGTTGGCACCTACTGGAGGGCCTCAAATGAATCCGGCTGCCACAGCTGCTCACGTGGAGAAGACGGAAAAGTTCGCTGGCAGTTTCTTCAAGAGGTGGTAGCAGAAGATGCTGTTCTACCTCACGGCGCTGGGATTGGCCAGAATGCTGAGCGAGGATCCACCCGTGGTTGAACCTGTGGAGGATCAACAACAGAATATGCAGAACGCCTTGGGTGCTGAAGCTTGAGCGTATACCAATTTTTGTTGTTTAAATTTGATTCTGAGTTTCCTAGATAATACTATCTATGTCGTATTTTGTACATATAAAACTGCAAAAGCTCTGTGGTCGGCTTTAGATAAAAAGTGTCGCACAGAAGATGCTGGCACGAAAAAATTAATAGTTGAGAAATTTCTTGACTATAAAATGCTAGATTCCAAAACTGTAATTTCGCAGGTTGAGGAAATACAGATGTTGGTATCTGAGATGGAAGAGGAGGGCATGACGCTCAGTGAATCTTTCCAGGTTGCGGCTGTGATTGAGAAGCTGCCTCCTTCGTGGAGGGAATTTAAGAGCTATCTCAAACACAAACGAAAGGAGATGAAAATAGAGGATTTGATTGTCCGTCTTCGTATTGAGGAGGACAATCGTCGTGCCGAAAGAAAGCCGTCCACATCGTCTGGTCAAGCCAAGGCTCATGTTGCTGAGGCAAAGAACAGAAAGAAAAATAACACTTTGGGCGTGAACGTCAAGGGCAAGGAAATTGCAAAGAAGTTCACAGGTAAGTGTTATAACTGCGGAAAACCAGGGCACCAGAGTAGTGACTGCCGAAAGCCCAAAAAGACTCAGAATCAAAATAAAGCGAAAGTAAATCTGGTCGGCGCAATGGAAGACTTGAACCTCTGCGCAGTGGTGACTGAGTGCAACGCAGTGGGAAACCCGCGTGAATGGTGGGTGGACACAGGGGCCACTCGACATGTTTGTGCAAACAGGGCTATGTTTAGAGAATATGTACCCACGACAAACAACGAACAACTCTTCATGGGAAACTCCAACAGCTCAAAAATCGAAGGATCGGGCAAGGTGATCCTGAAACTGACCTCAGGAAGGGAGTTGACCCTACAGAATGTGTTGCATGTTCCCGACATAAGAAAAAATCTGGTTTCTGGCGCGCTGCTAGTCACTCATGGGTTCAAGCTTGTTTTTGAGGTAAACAAATTTACACTTTCTAAGAATGACATGTATTTGGGAAAGGGGTACCTTTGTGATAACATGTTCAAGTTAAATGTTATGACAATTGTACCTAAGAAAGTGGTGCCCACTGAGGCTAATAAAATTGTTTCCTCTTCTGCTTACATGTTTGAGTCTTCTTATTTATGGCATTTTCGTTTGGGACATGTTAATTACAAGTCAATACAATGAATGATTAATCTTGACTTATTGACCAAACTGGACTTTAGTAATAAAGAAAAATGCCAAATATGTGTTGAAGCAAAATTAACAAAAGCGCCATTTCCTTCAACAGAACGAAACACTGAATCGTTGGATTTAATTCATACAGACTTGTGTGATTTAAAGTTTGTGCAAACAAGAGGAGGTAAAAAGTATTTTGTAACTTTTATCGACGATTGCACTAGATACTGTTATGTATACTTGCTAGGTAGAAAAGACGAGGCCCTGATGCGTTCAAGGATTATAAAAATGAAGTTGAGAATCAAGTTAGCAAACGAATTAAAATAATTCGAAGTGATAGAGGCGGAGAGTATGACGCATCGTTTAATGAATTCTGTTCAGAACATGGTATTATTCATCAAACGACTGCACCATATTCACCTCAATCGAATGGTATTGCAGAGCGCAAAAACCGTACTCTAAAGGAGATGATGAATGCTATGTTGATAAGTTCGGGTTTACCTCAGAACTTGTGGGAGGAAGCAATTCTCTCCGCCAACGTCATTTTAAATAGGATTCCGTCCAAGAAGACGGATAAAACCCCATATGAATTTTGGAAAGGCTATAAGCCTAGTTACAAATACTTGAAAGTGTGGGGGTGTCTGGCGAAGGTTGCAGTACCTAAACCAAGACAAGTGAGAATCGGGCCTAAGACAATTGATTGCATACTTATTGGCTATGCAACGAACAGTAGTGCATATCGTTTCTTAGTGCACAAATCGGACATTCCCGAGATACATGAAAATGTTGTCATGGAATCGAGGAATGCAGTGTTCTTTGAAAATGTCTTTCCAAAGAAAGACAAAGGCAGTGAAGAAGCTAGCGCTAGTAAGCGAGTGTGTGAGACGACTCCTCAAGAGACTGAGGAACCTCGTCAAAGCAAACGAGCCAAAACACCAACATCGTTTGGACAGGACTTTCTAACCTATATGGTAGAAAATGAGCCAAGAAATTTTTCAGAGGCTATGTCAACTCTAGAAGCTCCATTCTGGAAAGAGGCAATTAATAGTGAGATAGACTCGATTCTTCAAAATCACACTTGAGAGTTGGTTGACCTTCCTCCTGGAAGTAAACCACTTGGTTGCAAGTGGATTTTCAAGAAGAAACTTAAAGAGGATGGGTCTATTGGAAAGTATAAAGCCACGCTAGTAGCCAAGGTCTACAGACAGAAGGAAGGCTTTGACTTCTTTGACACCTACTCACCAGTGACTAGGATTACTTCCATAAGGATGTTAGTGGCTATTGCTGCACTCTATGATTTAAAAATCCGTCAAATGGATGTGAAGACTGCCTTTCTGAATGGTGAGTTAGAGGAAGAAATTTATATGGAACAACCAGAAGGGTTCGTCGTTCCAGGGCAAGAAAGGAAAGTGTGCAGACTTGTTAAGTCTCTGTACGGACTTAAACAAGCACCCAAGCAATGGCATTTAAAGTTTGATCAGGTAATGATGTCAAACGGCTTCGGGATCAACGAGTGTGACAAGTGTGTATACATCAAGAGCACATCAAACGCCTATGTGATAGTATGTCTCTATGTAGACGACATGCTAATCATGGGCAATATTCGTGACATCATCTTGAGTACAAAGAAGATGTTAACACGAAATTTTGATATGAAAGACATGGGGGTTGCCAATGTTATTTTGGGGATCAAAATTTCTCGGATGGCTGATAGTCTTGTTATGTCGCAAACTCAATATATTGAGTCTGTTCTCAAAAGATTCAATATGTTTGAAACAAAATCGATAAAAACCCCACTTGACTTAAGTATACACTTAAGGAAAAATCGAGACGAACCTGTAGCTCAGTTAAAGTACTCTCAGGTTATTGGAAGTCTGATGTACATAACGAATTGTACAATACCAGACTTAGCTTGTTCAGTAAACAAATTGAGCAGGTTTACCAGTAATCCAAGTGATGATCATTGGAAAGCTCTAAACAGAGTGATGAGGTATCTGAAATACACAATGAATCTTGGATTACATTACACGAGATATCCAGCAGTATTAGAAGGATATTGCGATGCAAATTGGATATTTGACAGTAAGGACTCTAAGTCCACCAGTGGATACTTGTTCACTGTTGGTGGTGCTTCTATGTCGTGGAAATCCACGAAACAAACTTGCATAGCTCGGTCTACTATGGAAACTGAGTTCATAGCGCTGGATAAAGCTGGGGAAGAGGCTGTGTGGCTTCAGAATTTTCTAGAAGATATTCTGTGCTGGCCTAAGCCGATCGCTCCTATTAGCATACACTGTGATATTCAGTCAGCTATAGGACGTGCTCAAAGCATCATCTACAATGGTAAGTCACGACACATACGTCGGAGACACAATACCATTAAACAGTTGATCTCTAATGGCGCGATTTCCATTGATTATGTAAAATCAATGGAAAATCTTGCGGATCCGCTTACAAAAGGCTTGCCTAGAGATCAGATGTCAAGATTGACAAACGGAATGGGACTAAAGCCTATAATGCAAGAATCTTCGTAATCCCAGAATCTTGGTTCAATGGGACAACTAAGTTATGAAGCTTCAATTAGCACTTACTCATTCCGTCACATAAAAGTGCTGTCTGCAGAGAATATTTAGGGTAAGCTAAAGCTTTTAATGATGTCCTATATCTTGATACATCAAGTGAAGTATGGCAGAATACTCTTGATAGGAATCACCTATGTAAGTGTGAAGTGGGGCCGCTTCAATGAGAAAGTCTAGGAGGCAAGATTTCTCTAAAACACTTTCTGAAACCAGGTTGTTCATGGCCAAAACGAACACAACCATGAGAACCAAAAGGGTGTTAAAGAAAATATTGTGTGAGTATCATTGTCTAGGTTCACAACAAAGGCTGACTGAATCAAGACATCAAGTCACTATTTAGCCGAGTGAATCCGATGGTACATCACTATGAAAGGTTCAAAGCCAGAAGCTACCTCTTCTGATGCAATATTTTCTTGTCTGACTTGTCCTTAGAGTCTGCATCTGCATATGCATTAATTTCCATTCATGTGGGGGATTATTAGAGAATTAAAGGTTTGGGCTTTGACCCATTGTTGGAGAGTTAAAACGTTGGGCATTGACCCATTAAGGAAAGTTGCAAAACTTGGTTTAACAACATACTTTGAGCTTAATAATGATTAGTTTCTGATAATGAAAATCGAAAACTAATGAGTCCTTAATTATCTACGTAACGAGTAGTTAATTTTAGGCCGTGGAATCACTCAATTACGATACCGAGTGAATGAGAAATTAATACTCAAAGTAGATGGAAAACGTTGTTAATGGGTGACGTGTCACCCTTATGGAGGAATACCGCATTGTATGTGTCCATGGGGCGTGAGAAGTTTCTGACTGGCATCGATCGATGACATTGATCGTTCGATGTCACTTCGATCGATCGATGTCATCGATCGAAGATGGTCACAGAGCTTTGGATCATTCTGTCCGACATCGATCGATGTCACTTCGATCGATCAAAGTTGGACAGAAAGGTTCGTGATGATTCTGTCTGACATCGATCGATCACATCGATCGATCGATGTGATCGATCGAAGTTGGACAGCGTGCAGAATCCTTTCTGTTGAGCAGTTATGTTTCAAACTTGAAACAAACGCTATCCTCCTGTTTGAGATAAGATCAATCTGGTTTGATCTAACGGTGGCAGGGAAGGCAGCTTTGATCTAACGACCGAGATTTAAACTGACTTAACCGCCCAACCGAATGTGGTTTCCATCTAACGCTCCAAATTCAATTCTACGAATCGGTTTTCCATCTGAGGGATGAGATTAAACCTACCTAAACTAGATAGGAGGTTTTCATCTAACGGCTTAAATCAAACTACAGTTTTGATCCGACGATCACGGTAACTTGTTCTCCAACCGTCTCCCCTATATAAACAGGGCAAGGGGTGAGTATTAAAGACACACACTTGCTCTAGCATTCGTAGCATACAACATTCATAGAATTCGAGTCTTGCATACCGTCCAAGAGAAGTCAGGACACTCGAAAGTTCGAAGGAGTTCAAGTTCAGCAGTGCCGCTTAACTGAACAGGCACCCGTTGTATCCTGGGAGGCGGTTGCTAACGCCGGTTAGGCACAAGTATACCGGAGCAATACGTCTTAAGGACAGAGTCCTCGACTCGTCCCGGGTTTGCATTATTTTATTACTTTCATACGCACATACCAAACGACTGCGTCTTAGTACAGGAGTGATTGTCTCCAACAATTTTTACGTCTAAAACAATAACTACGTTCAACTATAGAACAATATCTTTCGCCATAATTATAGAAATCATTAAGCGTGGAACTCTAGTTTACAACAACAACAACATTACCCCATTGTTTTAGAGGGTCCCTTCTATGACGGGGTATGTTTGGGTCGAATGTACGCAACCATACCTATGTGTTAGAAACACAAAGAGATTGTTCTCCGATGACCCATAATGATGCGTCCAGCTATGTCGATCAACTGCTACTTTACCATATAAGCGCATAGTGAGTCATTTTGCTTTATTTCATCATATTCCAAAATCAAGGAATAGTGTGTCTTTCACTCCATTGGAAATGGAAAATCGTGTAACTCTAGTTTTTGAGTGATAAACCACATTCCTAAATGGTCTCTTGTCGAAGGATCACAAACTATTTGCAAAATGTCAAGGTCTTGAGATTGAAAAGTAATGGCTGAAGACAAAAAATTAAAACAACATTAAGACATTATATAACATCTCCTCTCACACCGAAAAGGGAGCAAAACAAAATAATCGTGTATAAACATATACTAAAATGCATAATGTTAAACTTTTTTTTTTTTTTTTTTGAAGACAAAAGGCATTTTATTCATCAAAGGTTATCCATGCAGATTGCATGGGAGATGTGGGAGGGAACATCAGGCCTCCTGATTAACCCTGGCTGAGCCATCAAAGCCAGCTTTGCTAATAAGTGGGCGGGGGCATTAACCACCCCCCTCCCAATGCCTAACAAAAGAAAAAAAAAACACAAAGGCCACAAGGCATAGTCCAGTTGGTACTCGAGTTGGGGATTGCCAACGAGAGGTCATGAGTTCGAATCCAGAGACGCACACAGTGTGTGCCTCTCTGCTGCCAGGCCAAAGGCCTGGTTTGTGGGGGCACCTTGGGTAACTGTGTAACATCTTACCCAATCTAAGAGGCCGCTTGACTCCTGATTTACATCCCTCCTTGGAGCTAGAGCAGCACCCAATCTAAGAGGCCGCTTGACTCCTGATTTACATCCCTCCTTGGAGCTAGGGCAGCGGTAGCCCTTTTGTTTGGGATTCAACCTTTTGTCAACCAAAAAAACACAAAGTCATGGAACTTGCAGTACGAATACAATCGTCAACTAGGGGAAATAAAGGATGGAGCTCAGGACAAGGACCATTGAGGCGAGTAATGGTAACCAGCGAATCACTCCAAATATAGTAATCGGCCCACCTGAGAATTTTTGAGCACGTTCTGAACCCTCATTGACGGCAAGAAGTTCAGCGTGGTTCATGTTGATCCAGTGGGAAATCATGTCTTGGAACCAAGCAGAAACTCTCCTCTCCAGTTTCGACGAAGTGCTCCTCCGGCTGCACCACCCTCGTTATAGAAGCCTGCATCTACGTGAATTGTAATGTGTCCTGGTGCGGGATGATTAATCTGTCCCACGTGCTGGATGCTCATTTGTGATGTTGCCAAATCAAAGTCCCTGATCAGAGAGCAGCTCGCTTCAACAATAATTTGCTTACCACACTTCAACACCGCCCCAAAAGCTAGCAGAATAACGATTCTTCCAAATTAGCCATAACAAGTACTCGCGTTGAGAATTGATACCAAGAAAGTGAAAGTTCGAATCCAGAAACACGCACAGTGTGGGTGCTCTACTTCTATAGTTTGTAGGGGCACCTTAAGGGGATGGTCCACTTATGCTAGTTCGTAGGGGCACGTTGTGTAGGTCAATGCATGAGTCTTCACCAACCCAGAAGGTTGCTGGACACCTGATTTGCATCCTCCACAATGCTTCATGTGCTGGAGCGGTGGAACCCTAGGACGAGTGATTTTGTCTTTTGCTACCAAATTAGCCATAACAAAACCGATAAGAAACTTTGCATATCAGCGGGCTCGTTTTCATTAACCCATTCAACCAATTACCGAAAGCAGCTGTCAGCATATCTCAGTCAGCATCAGCATATCTCAATCAGCATATTAATCAGAAAGGAAACAGAGCAAATCAAGGAGGGAAATTATTGACGTAATAAAATCAAATAATTGTAATTGATCATACACTTATGATGATAGGATTATGATTAATTAAGTTTCCTTAGTAAGAGCTTCGTTTGTACTATATCTACGGGTAATTACCAGCCTTTGTGAATCAAGAAAAACAGTTTCTTCAACTTTTGTTTTTAATTTAACATGGTATCAGAGCTAGTATTCCATCCTTACCAGTGGTGAAATACAAAACGCTCATCATCTACCTAAAAACACCATCAACCGAACCTGCTTGAATCCATGGCCGACCAATCTCCTCAGTCAAGCACAACACAGGCTGAGGGGGCAACCAACCCAATAGCTGAATCACTCAATTTGTCACAAGTACTGGAACTTTTGCAAAAATAGGCGCCTAAGTCAAGCCCAGCAGAAGGAACATCGAACCAGCAACTCATACTGACAGACAGACTCAATGATCATAACTACTCAGTATGAGCCAGAAAGATGAGTCTCGCCATCGATGGAAGGGGAGACTCAGACACATCACAATCCCCCCTCCCAAGAAAGAAGATCCATTATACGAACAATGGAGACAATCTGACTCCACGGTTCTAACATGGATCTTGGAGAACATTGAGCCAGGAATAGTTAATCAATACATTGACTATCCCACATCCTGGGATCTGTGGAAAGGGATAGAGGCCACATACAGCAGTGGCTAGGATCCCTTGCAAATCTATGGCCTAATGGTCAAAGCTAATAACCGGATACAAGAAAAAGGGGCAAGAGAGGAGGCATCGCAGGGTCAGCCACGGGCAACCAAGAGGTCACCAGTGAGGAGACTGACAGAATAGGCTTCGGCGGAGTTGTCAGGGTATCCTCCGCAGGAAACCTAGAAGAAGAGAGAGGAATGATTGCAGCATAGCAAAAGAGAGAATTAATTGCAGCAGAGTCGTAGGGACGAAAGGAAGGAAAGCTGTGGAAGGATCCAGAATCACAAGAGGGACGCGCAGGTAAAGGGCTTGAATTTAATCCAAGCCCTCACCCTTTAAATAACGAAAAGGCCTTTGATTTTTTAAATCTGGATAAACAGTCTGCCTAGATTTTTGATTGTGGTGCCACTGACACAATGTCTTATGACATTGGTGTTTTTTCCTCTTCCACCCAACCTAAAAAAAGTTATATCCAAACCGCTAATGGGGGAATTTCCCCTGTTAAAGGTGCAGGGAGTATCCATATTTCACCCACTCTGAAACTTAAAAATTGTCTTTACGTACCACACTGTCCCATAAACTGTTATCTATAAGCCATCTCACTAAAGAATTACACTGTACAGTACTGATGTACCTGACTTTTTGCCTGTTACAGGATATTCGGACGGGGAAGATAATTGGGCGTGGTTCTGAACGAGGTGGACTCTACTGTGTTGATGAAGTGGGACAACAAGGTGCGGCAGCACTCTCCCGTAGGACGGTTGATCCCTGTTCAGCAGCGTCAATCACCCTTGATTCCACTCACGATCCAATGGCTCTCAATTGCTCCATGCCACTCAATTGGATTATGCTTCTTAACAAACACAATTACTTGAACACCACTGTTATGTCTTTGTTCCATCTTCCACTGCTTCCCTGTTGCTTCTTGGACCTTCACTACCTTCAACAAACCCTAAGCTCAAGGGAATCCAACATATAACATCGGCTTCAAAGGGTAGGAAGAGTTATCTGACCAGTTCTGCATTCCAAGTCGCTGAGTTCCAATCAATAAGATCCATAACACGGCCCTCTGGAAATATATACAGATTGGCCTTTGAGACACGAAAATTTGGCAGTCTGCGATACCAACTATCATGCCAAATACTTAGTCGACTTCCGTCACCAACACGGAACCGAAGTCCTAATTCCAACACTTGTCTTCCTTTGCATAACCTACTCCACAAGTACAAAGGCCTAGGCCCTAAATTTGCAGCCATCAAGTGTGTATTCGGATAATATTTTGCCCACAATACACGTGACATAAGAGAGGATGGGTGCCGAATCAAGCGCCATCTTTGTTTTGCAAGCATTGACATATTAAAGTGCCCACAAATTTTACAATGGTCATTAATCAAGTATGATTAGTTGGTCAATGACCAATGAAATGTGTAGAATATTTATGGGACCCTTGTTTTGGCCAATCACTACCTTGGTTGCATGTAGATAAAGCTTATTTGTCATAATTTTATTAGGCCACTAGTTGATCAATGACCACAATAAAATTTCTGGTAAAATGCCAGATATCCCAAAAACCCAAACCACCTTCTTTCTTGATTTGACAGAGTGACTCCCATGAACGCCAAATATACCGACTTCTTCCCATCTTTGAAATCCCACTAGAAACGCAGATTTTGAGAAGTAATTGAATTACGCATCGACAAAGGTAGTAAGAAGCACTGAATGCCATAGTTAGGGATCAATTGAATGACTGACTTTATAAGAATTTCCATCCCTGCAGTCGAGAGATACTGCTCTTTCCGTCCAGCAAGCTTTTTCTGTAATCGACCTTCAATGTAGCTAAAGATGTCCCTCTGTGAAAATTCAGTCTAAAATTGATATAATGCAAGATGAGCTTATGATTGATCAAAGGAATACAAAGAGGTAACGAAATTTTGGAGAAATTTTGGTGGAAGAAAAAGGAATCATAAAGCAATTGCAGCAAAGGTGCGCAGCTCGAATGGCATCATAAATGCCTGTACCGTGCTGTTTTATTATTCAAACATAATGCAAAATTACAAAATTGCTTTTCAACTAACTACCACTATAATACAACTAAAATGGGCAAAATGGTCTTTTCACGCTACTACTTCTTCCTTCTTCTCCAGCTGCGTCTTCTTCCTTTCATAAAAGAGTTATACACTCTCTCCATAAATCACACGTGCACTTCCGTGAACATTCCCCAGCTATCCACTGCTCGTTCATTTGACACCTAAGCTTCTTAACAGCTGATTTGTGCTTTAATCCAGCGACTCACGCGTTGCCTGACATGGATAAAACTTGGGATCAGGAGTGTGTCCTTCACCTATGTTTGCAACTATCTTCAACATCCCTCCCCCTCAGGCCATGCTTGGCGTATAAATTCTATAATCCTCATGCTTCTGATAGCTGATCAAATCTACGTGTATCAAGGGCCTTTGTAAACAAGTCTGCTATATACACTTCTTCTTCCAAGTCTTCATGAAGAAATGCATTTTCACATCGAACTGGTAAAGTGGACAATCTTTATTTCATGCTACAAAGAATAGTACTCTGATGGTATTAATCTTTGCAATCGGAGACAACGTTTCTGAGTAATCAATGCCATATGTCTATGTGTATCTCTTAGCTACCAATCGTGTTTTGTATACTTCAATGGTGTCATTTGCTTTATACTTAATGGTGAAGACCCAACTGCATCCAACTGTTATTTTTCCTTCTAACAGTTGGCATTGCTCCCATGTTCTATTCTTTTTAAGGCCTTCAAATCTATATTCATGGCTTCTCGCCATTCAGTTATCCTACTCGCTTCCTTCACTGTCCTCGAAATAAATTATGAAAGGTGAGTGACTATGAATGCACGTGCAACATCTGCCATTCACTCCTAGCTATTATCGTGGGTACTTGAAAGTGCGAGACATATGCGCGTGTGGGTACTGCTCAAGTGGTACATCTATGTTTCTCCTCAAATGTAAGATAAATCCATGTCTCTCTCTTGAATTATCATTAGTAACAGTGGCCAGGATATTCAAATCAGAGAAGTCACCAATTGAGTGAGATTCATTTACTTTTTGTTGGACATCTGAGAAAAAAAGGCTCATTAGACGTTGGTAACGCTTCATCAGTCCTTTCAATGTCTAGAGTGGGTCCATCTACCTACTTTGTTGGAACAGTCGGTGGACAATTTAGGTTAGTAAACCAATCTAGTGGCTTACTGATTTGTTTCCCCTAAACACTAGGTAACTCAAGAAATGCGCAGTCCATAGTGATATGAATCGAATGAGTGATACAATTGTAGCATCGATACCCTTTCTGATGTATGGCATGGCCAACGAAAACACATTTTCTTGCACAAAGGTTAAGTTTGGACCATTCAGTTTTTGGAATATGGTTAAATACTTAGCACCCAAAGACTTCGGGTGGTAATGTCAAAACCGATGGGATGTAATTTAAGTAGCCAGGATTTGTAATAAAGTCTGGAAATGAAGAATTTTGGTAGGTATATGATTAAGAAGGTAGGAAGATGTAATAATAGCCTCGAGTCAAAAGGTTTATAAAACTTGAGACTCAAGCATCATTTCAAGGAGCATGCGATTTTTTCATTCTGCTACCCTGTTTTGTTGTGGTGTATTTAACATGTGGGTTGATGGATGATGCTGTGTTTTTGGAAGAAAGTATGCGTAGACAAACTGACAAACTTTCTAACGTTGTCAGAGCAAAGAATCTGTATTTTGGTGTTGAACTAAGTGTGAATCATTTAGGTAGGGGGGAATTCTCAGGCACTTCAAACTTATTTTTCAGAAAATATTTATGTCATGTGGGAGAAATCATCTACAAAATGACACGAAATATTTAAACCAATTATGATTCGAGAAGAAAACTGGTCTCCATACATCGGAAATACACTGAAGAAAAAATAGAGTCGACTCGTGTGTTGTTTGATCAGAATATATTTCTATAACTTCAGCACAAATACATGTGTAACACGAACTTCTCAAAGAATCATACATTGTAGTATTGTTCTCATTCGAGCATGCTTAATTTAGTATTGCTCTTGTCCAAACATATTTATCTTCGAAACCTTAAAAAGAACACTCATTAAGGTCACATGTCTAAATATTCTTCTCGTCCAAGCACGTGAAACTTGAAAGTTCTAAAAGGATCCACGCAGTGCTACTCGTATGATAGTGTAGAAACCCGTTCCTCCGGGTCGTTCCCCTTCTCCCTGCTTCTTTTTCTAATTAAATGCAACTCCCTTCTTCCTCTTCATTTACTGATTACATGCAAGACCACTGCAATCTAACATCAACAGGGGCTATTTCCCTTCTTCCTGCCTTTTTTTTACTAATTACATGCAACTCCCTTCTCCCTACTCTTTTACTGCTTACATGCAATACCACTGTTAACATCATCGAAAACGATTTAGATTGGTTTATAAGTATACAAACTTTACTGTAGTAAAAAACTAACTATTATCAGAAAGTAACTATTATCATCTTAGTATTTACCATTTAACAATTGCTTGATAAGATAAAAGACAAATAATGAAAATTGATATAATATTAACAGTGATAAGGATGTTTACACAAGTGGTGAACCCTTGGGGGTAGTTAACGAACCGAGCCGAACCGAATACCAAGTTTTCGAATTCAAGTTTGTTTAGTTAAACAAATTGTTTGACTCGACTCATTTAATTTACTGTAACGAACTTTAAAATTTGTTCAAATTCAACTCGAAAACACTATCTATTTAAACAAGCCAAACAATTTACAAACAATTCAACTCGTTTTCGTAAGCAAACCTAATTAGATGTTCGAATTTGACTAGTTCAAGTAAAATTAACGAACAAACTCGAATCAAACTCAAACAATTCACAAACTGTTCGGTTCACTTAACACCATTAGTGACCCTCTTTTCATATCTTATTGATATGAAGCATTAGGATTGACGATAGAGAAGATTTACCGAGTACTACTAACAAATTGTAACATACATCGGATGAAAGGACATGATCATTGACGAGGAAATTAATTAAGTTGCTAACCAATGACTTAGGGATGCTGAAAATTAAAGGCAATGCCAGAACAGCTTCTGGAAATATGCTTCAAGGTCTAATGGAAATCTTCAAGGATTGACCTCTACTCCAATATAAACGTAGAATGTTGGATAATTATTGAATTTTCCCTCTGTCTCTTTGAACAGAGAATTTTGAGTTGTTGAATCTAAGCTTTTGCGTTCTTAGTGAAGTCAGAGCATGTCTGGCAGCCGCAGTCTGAAAATCGACATACTTTGCATCCAAAGCAAACACAGGAAGTGCAACCCTGGCACGTTTGTGATCGAAGGCAGCCTCTGTAGACTCTACGACTTGCTCTCTCTTCATCATGACCGCATGTAACCCTGAAAAACAACATATGAGAGTGCAGAAATACATCCAGAATTATAATGTTTGTACCATAGAAACAAAAGCAAGAAAATGTAGAAGGTAAGCGCTGAAACGAAAAAAAGAATTTGTACCATGTGATGCCAACCTGAGCCAAAAATTTTCGTAAAATGATACACAAGTTATGCCAATGAAGTCTTGAAATGCAGTAAAATAACCGTGTATATCAGGGGTGTAAGTCTTGAATAGTTTTACAATGATATACTCGGTGGACCAACCGAAACAGAAGTAACAAATCCAGTTCATTAAAAATCTCAAAGGTCTAATGAAAAGTTTACCTTTTGGTGGCACCATACTTGGAGCACATGTTCGTGATGAAAATTAACTTTGACGGCCAGTTATGCTACTAATTATGTAAAAATTAACAGATACTATCTAAAAAACATAAAATGTACGAATACAAGGGTGTATGAGTTGATTCACTAATTGGCTTAAACATAGAGTCAATCCATGCATAGACTATTGGCGGAAATCTGGTTGGAAGATGTATAAACATATCCACAGGATAGGTTTAAAGGGAGACCCTACTTACCTTTTTTGCTTGTTAATAATTAGGAAAAAATTTAGCATTTCAGCCAGATGGACTGGAACAATTTGGAAGAGCAGATCATCATTTGACTTCTTAGATGCTGCTTTTCACTTAGAAGGGAAGCCGGGATATTCATGTGGCTACGGGTTTTGGGAGCAATAAGTCAATTCCTATGAAATTACACTCAACTCAGAATGAAGAAGTTGGAGAATTTAAAACTTGGGCTTCGGAAGACTAAGCAATATTTTGTTAGGAAAAGTTTTTGAAGGTAGAGCACATTACCACGCAACATGAGAAGAAATGGACAAGACAACAAAATGGAACGGACAAGACAACAAAATGGGAGAAAAGAAAAAGATGAAAAGATTACACTCCCACAAGTGCATGAGAACGCCAATAAACAACCACGTAATCCAGTAAGTTCTTGCAACTTATCATCGTCAACAACTACTCAAAACAACTGATGGAAATTCAACAAGTGTGTCCCGTAAGTTCTTGTTAAACTGCTAGGAATGGAACATTTATTCAAAGATTCAAGCACACCAAGAGTTATGAGAAAATCACATTCGCCTCTCACTGAGGTATAAGAAAAAGGGTCCAATGATGTTGATGCAATGAATGTGAACTAAAATTCTGGAGTGATAAATTGGTCTTCCTATATTAGGGACTCTTGGCCATTTATCTCCATCAGACAAAAAGTGTAATTTTCCTTGGATTTACTAATGATGCTATCGATGCCACAGAAGAAACCATTTACTTTAAACAAAATGACAAAGTTCTTCGCAGTATTTTGGGCTTTTGGACAATTTTGTTCATAATGTTTCAATTTGACTAAAATTCTCCATACTCCATATCACCTAGGCAGTGTGACAAATGAGTCCCTATCTTAACCAGTGACCTATAATCTTTTTGCTCATAATTGATCCTGGAAAAATCAAAATCCAGTTTTCAGAAGATCCAACTAAAAACAGATCCGGGTGGTTCTGTTGTCAGCCAAAAGTTTACTAGCCAGAGGCTGAAATAGGGATTGAATTGGTCAAACTGACAATGTTAAGGATGAATCCATTCGCATAGGAATATTGGGGATAAAATTGGCCAAGAGCATAAAGAATTCAGATAAATTGGCCATCCATCTTTACTCAAACACTGCCAGACCTTTTTATCACACCAGATGTCAAGATAGACCACATGCTACAGAATCAAATAGAAGAAGCTCAAGAAGCTTCATATGCTCGTAAAGTACCACCATCCATGATGAACAGCCATATTGAAGATACCTCTTGGAGGTTCGGTGTTCTGTCTTATTCAATGAACTTTTTTATTGGGAAAAAGCAAGTCAAAAAAACACTGCAGTGAGCTGAGATTGACCCCTTATAACTTTTAGACCAAACAAATTCAAATAAACACTCTTCTTTCAAGTCACCGTATGGAGCTACACATTTGCCATGATTTTGCACATGTTCTAGTTGTGCTTCTTTAAGAAGATTTCCAAATTCAGGACGTCATAAATACGAATCATGAACTAAGATAAGTAATAGTAGCGATAAACCACATACGGCAGCCCATATAGTGTTAGTGTATGCATGAGATTGCAAAGTTTGATGAATAACTAGAAAGATCCAGGTATAGGACAAAAAGCATAAGTGAAAATACTTGTCATATGGCATGTCAGAGCATTTCCAGTTTGGATCAGCCAAAGCATCATGGTAACTCCGGCATTCTTCTTTGTTACGAAGGCGAAACCTGCGCTCTTTTCCGCATGCAGTGCACCTAAGATACTCATCACGATGACACAATCTGTTATTCTGGGATCTATTTGCTCCATTTGCACGTTTTGATGCTTGGTCGTAATACTTGAGCAGCTTTGTCTTATACAAAGGAATTTTCTCCCCGTTAACAATAACCCATATATTATTCTTCCATTTCCTGGATGATTCTCTACCAGAATGCTTCTCAAATGCAGCTGGTGTCAGCTTGTCTGATATCACAAGTAAAATATTAGCATAAAGTAAAAGACACGGAATGCTAAAAGAGAGGTAGGTTCTTCAGATCTTTCGTAAGTACTCAAGCATATTCAAGTACAAAAAATCACGTAAGACAAACTAACAAATGCTCTAAGTCAAATTACAACTGATTGTAGTTGAGCGGATAAAACATTCAAGGCAATCAGCAGGAGCTAATGGACAACTTTCAACTGCCTTAGAAAGCAACAAAGTTTCCTATCATAGCAAAAAAGAATTGCTCTAAAAATTGCTAAAGTAAGGGCTCTAAAATAACTCCTTGACTTACATGTCCTAGTTACACATTTTACAGATTAAGAGGTTTCCATGTCAGATGGAACTCTCGTGTCTGCAGCATACAGTGATCCCGAAGCAACATTCTGTTCCTAGTTTTACTATTTTTATTATATACTGACCCATTTTGAAAATGTCAACTACTTATCTCCAACACCAGAATGTATATCTACATCCAATATCATATTTTCCATGTATCTTATACCGACAAAAATCCAATACTCTTAAGTTAACAAGAACTTCTTAGAGATCTCTGTGTAGCTCATGATCCAACCTAGATGGATCCAGGGCAGCAATAATCTTTCAGACCTCAGCATTGATACAGCACAAACTCACAAAAACTCAGAGAAACCAAAGAAGGATTAAGCGAAGTGGGAGACAACCAAACTCAAATAGACATGTTGAGGCGACATGCATGTCTGGCATACGAACAAACAAGCAGAAAGTTCAGAATAAGCAAATGCTCCATGTTTGTAATAGTAAGATTAAAGTCCCAAGAGAATCCGTTAAACAGCACCACATGATTCAAAAGTCATCATGATATTGAAAGGAAATACCATCAGGTAGCATGTTGAATGTACTTTACTGTTCCAGCACTCCTTAACGATCCTTAACGCATAAAGAGCATGGTTACAGGTCTAAGACTTAGACTTTACATAAAAACGATTTTCAAAACAAAGATCAAACATGGAACATGTGATGTAACCTATACAGCAGACAATCCATGATTTCCTCTCATCATCCTCGGGGAACATCTGATCTTACCATCCAAAGATGCGTTAATTAAGCTCGTCAGCGAAAGCACAGCTATACTTTACTAATAAAACCTCTCTGCGGCAAATCACCATACATAAGATGGACATACTAATGACAACATAGTATCCTCTCATCCACCATGAAATAACCCTTTTTCTTTGCATATCAGAAAACCAAAACACAGAGCTTAGCATCAAAGAAAACCCATCACACTCATGCATCAAGAAGAAACACATCGGCAAGCCCTTCAAAGAAATATAAAAACATATTCAAGGGAAAAAAAAGAACAGCTCCATTTGGAAATAATAAAAAAGAGAAAAAGGAAGGAGATTTCGGAGACCTTCTGGACAACCAGTAGTGCATTCACAAGTAATTTCAAGAAAACCAGAAGAGAAAACCCTAAGGCGACCAACAGCATCACCATATCGATGACTTGTGCAGCCACACGTCACCTCTACGTAATCGTCACCACCATCTCTGTTGAACCCACTAATATCTCTCACTTCCTCTTCCGTAAACAACATCCTCCCTCCGGCAGCCACAACTCCCCCACCATTACTCTTACCCACTGTATCCATTTGACTCTGTTTCAATAACCAAAGAAAAACTAGGGCGTCAGAAAAAAAAATGACAAAAAAAACTACAGGACAGAGGGAAAAAACAAAATGGGTTTTCAACGACTTCCGCAAAAAAATGTGCTTTTAATGTAAATCTAGCTAGAGATAGGGAAATTTATAGAGAGGAGATCGGAGAAGAAGACCAGAAAAAAGACAGGTGGGGTGGGAGAGTTTGAAGATGTCTCCTCAACGAGCACGCATCTCCAAGGAATGAGTCCTGGAGATCTGGTTGAGAGTTTAGGTCAGTAGGCGTTTGTGATATCTTAAGACTATTATATATAGTTTCGAGGTGTTGTATTACCTCGCCGAGTTTGTGCTAGAATCTCAAACAATATTGCGATAATAGCACAAACTTTAGAAATAGGTGTAATATTAGTTAATATGATGACAAATACAGGCTTGAAATTGCTTAATTTTTTAAATACTGACGCAAATAATGAATTAATAGAAAAATGTATGGTCATGATGCAAGTGTGGAACAGCATATGCATTTGAGAAAGGGAGTTTAGGGTTGGTGGGTAGGGTAGTGTTTTATTGTTGTATGTTTGGAGTATTTGGAAATTTTGGAGGGGAAATTGGGATAATATTTAGTTAGGTGGACGGCTTTTGCAGATAACTCATGAGGCCAGCAAGTGTAATCAATATACCGGCGGTAATTTTATAGTATTTGTTTTATTTAGTGTATTAGACTTCTCTGTTTGCGCATAGTCCGGAAAGAAGCGGCATATTTAAGTCATAGATCTGTAAAGCTGACTTATCAAAGTTACATCGTTTCCCTTTCGAAATATGGTTGATTTTACTGAAAGATTGCAAGGCAAATGGAGAGTTTTCTTCTCTGAAGCCAACTAAACTCATATCATGCGAGCCCTGCGAAAGCCATTGTCCATCAACTCTGCCGTTAAAAAGTAAGCTTACTCGCTATTATTAAGGGAGATAAACAAATTTGGCTTTTCTGATATGCGATAGCTGTATGAATATAGCATAGGTTTCTTGGGAGCCCTTGTTCTTCTTGGATTTGTATTTGGTGGGGTGGGATCTTGCGGATGAGATCTGAGGAGGAAGAATATGAGGTAGAATATGATGACTCCAATCACGCGACGTCACGTGTACAAAATGACTTTTTTTTAAAAAAGAAAAAAAAGTAAACAGCGGGCCCTTTTGTACACGTGGCGTCGCGTGATTGGAGGTCTCATATTCTATCTCATATTCTTCCTCCTCAGATCTCATCTGGGGATCTTGACTTTTGTGTTTTCAATCTTTTTCTCTTTAATATTTTTTTTAACATAAAACAGCAAAACTATATAAAAAACATTGATAAAATAGACTAGAAACACGAAAGTAGAAACAGGATTTGATCTCATATTTGACTGGAAGTGGTGGGATGGATATGGGGTTGGAGATGTGGGTGGGTGGGGGGGGGGGGCTTTGTTGGGAAATGGGTTGGAGAAGATATTGAGGTTATGGGGAAAAAAGTCATGCAGGAGAGCAGAAATAGGATGAGGTGTATGAGAAATGTACTTTGGGTATGAACTTGGGCTAGAAGCAGGGGTTGGGATCTCCTCACCTCAACTTTCCTCACCCCTTTGTGACCACGCGACACATGGCAGCAAGGAAGGTGATGAGGCTAGATGAGGGTGAGATTTGTGTTATATTCTCTTGAGGGGATTGTTTTATGGGAAGAGTCTGAGAGGCACTATTTACATGGTGGAAAAGCTTCTAGCTTTTACTTGAGAGCTAAAGACGAAATCTTTGGCCTTGAGCTTTTTAATGTTTAATTTACATGCAATTTGTGGAGGATGTAAATTAGGTGTTCAACAGTCTTTTAGGTTGACAGTCTGCACACGAAGACCTACGCTAAGTACCCCTACAAATTAACAGAAATGAAGCAATTGCCCTCTATAGACTAGCAGAAATAGAACCAATACACTGTGAGAATCTTAAGATTAGAATCCTTGCCTTCTTAAGAACAATACTCAATCCAAATATCAACCGGGAATACGTAGTAACAGCAGCTTGTAGCTTTTACTGCTGAGCTTCAGGAAAAAAAGGTTGGACAAGTGTGGGGACAGATAGATGCTTTTTGGGTAGTGGTACCTGGTAGAATCAGATCAACAATAGTACAAATATTACCCATCAGAAGACGGCAGCCATGTTTATAGTCAAAGTTACACCCCAAATTTCTAAGACAAACGTTAATTTTGTAATCTTTAACCAATAATATTTGGGGGGAAAAAAAGGGGATTTGCTTTCATTTGTAAGTATAGCAATCCCTTCTGACATGACATTTTCTCTAATATTTTGAAAATTCATCGATGAATTAAAAAAATTTATTAGGCAGTCTTGTAGTTGGTGTTTGACTGTAATAAAATTGTTGTTGCAATAACATTAACAAAGGAAAGCATTTGAATGAGTTAAATAAAACAGGTGTAAGAAAGTGTGGCATGTCAAATGCATGCTTTGTTGTAACGTAAACATTGAGTGAGTTTTTTTAGGTAGGTTTTGAAAACATTTTACCAATTTAGAAAGTCGTTGAACATTTAATTTGCATTTTCTACGAAATTAGAGACTCTTATAATCAGAGATTTGACATTGAAAGAAAATATTAGGGACCTTTTATTCTTTAAGGAAGTTATAAAGAAACCTACCAATTTGAAAATGCATAACATAGAACGAGACCTTTTGTTCTTTAAGAAAGTTGTAAAGTAACCTACTAATTTCAAAATGCATAACATAGAACGAGAAGTAAAACGTAAAAAAAAAAAAAGGGGGGGGGGGGGGGGGGGGGAATCACGTCTATTATAAAACTATGCATATAAAGTTAAATTTTTTTAAAAAAAATTTGTACCCAACCAGTAAGGTCTCTGTCTCACAGAAAGTGTAGGAATGTAAATCAAGAACCTGATAAATTCAGGCAAATGGCAAATTATATACACGGGTACAGCATTATGGAGCTCAAACAATAAAATTCTCCACAAATGCTCCCGGAGGAATTCAAACATCTAACTATCATCTTTCAAAGTGATTACTCATTGTGTGTTTTGATCAAACTATACCCTAGGGCTATAAAGTTAAATTTAATTGACAAAGAAAGTAGCTTTCACGCAAGCTGCCATAGCATTAACGATTCTATACGCATATAAAAGCATATTCAACTATAATTTAATATTGTGATCAGTTAGATAAGGCAACTAGAGAAAGAAAGAATTGTACAAATTGTTGAATGATACGGTGAACTCTGCTCCTATAGTTACTACTACTAAATTACTATTAAAAAAACCGTTATTAGTTCACTGCACTTCTGCTTTTGCGCAGAGTCTAGGGAGAGCCTGAATCGCTTGGCGATTTGATATACATAGATTTACTTATACTTTTGTGTAAAAGGCTGATTCTGCGTCTCGGACTCGTGACCTTACACAGCAACAATCTTACCAGTTATTTTAATGCTTATCTGAATAGTATTCAATTACTGTTTGATCGTAATAAAATTACTGTTAAAATAATAATGACAAATAGAAGAATATGGATAAATTAAATAAAGCACGTGTAAGAAAATGGGTATGTCAAATGCATGCGTATATATGTTATGAAGCACCGTGATTTTGTGCTACAGAGAAAATATTGAACGCAGATGTATAAAATAAAGTGATACGAGTAGGAAAATTTATTAATAGAAATGAAGTTGTAAATGAATCTACTAATTAGAAAAAATGCATACCATATAATGAAACTTAATACGTAAGACAAAAACCACGTCTATTAAAAAAACTATGCAACTAAAGTTAAAATATAATAGAGAAACAACGTAGCTTCCCCCATGAATGCAACATGCATATAAAAGTGCATTCAACTATAATTTAATATTGTGATCCATCAGATGAGACAATTAGAGAAAGAACATAACAACAACATTACACAATTGATTTAGAAGCTTCCGTTTATAACGAAGTATAAGAGTCATTAGATTGTTTTCCGATGATCCATATGAAAATTGCGTCAAGCTTTGTCGATCAACTGCTATTTTACAAACGTAACCAATTTAGTAAGTCGTTTTGCTTTATTTCACCATATTTCAAAGTCAATAAATAATGTGTCTTTGAATTTATTGGAAACGGAACTAAATCAGAGACAGAAAGATACACGAATTATTGAATGGAACAAGTGATGGCTGCTCCTATGATTACTATTTTTAAATTACTTCTAGTTGCAATGATCATAGGAGCAAATTACTTGCTCAAGATTTACGTAACTTATGTTGCCGCTGATTGAATTGTTAAGCTATACCTTTTTTCATATAAAGAAAAAATTTTAATAGCATACTGAAATAGAATAGGGTTTGAATCCTAGCTTTTATTTAGAAAATTGGTGAGAATCCCACATTAGCTAATTTGAGAAAAAATGCATAGCTTATATGAGGATGAGGTACCACCACCCATTGCCTTAAGGTTTTGAGTGGATATGGGTCTCACCTCATGTAAGCCCAAGTTTCAACATGGTATCAGAACAGGTTTAAAAATGTGAACTCACCCATTGTCTGGCCCATGGTTGGTCACTTAATGTTTTTCCTCACCTAAGTCCAGATGTTCATGCATGGCTTGTGGTTTGTGATTGGGGGCGAGTTGTAAGGCGCGTGTGTATGTCAAGCCACGTTGTCACGTGAGGACGGGTGTTGAGAATCCCCCCTCACCTAAGTCCAGATGTTCATGTCTGGCTTGTGGTTTGTGATTGAGGGCAGGTTGTAAGGCGCGTGTGTATGTCAAGACACGTTGCCACGTGAGGACGGGTGTTGAGAATCCCACATTGGCTAATTTGAGAATGTCTGGCTTGTGGTTTGTGATTGGGGGCGGGTTGTAAGGCGCGTGTGTATGTCAAGCCACGTTGTCACGTGAGGACGGGTGTTGAGAATCCCCCCTCACCTAAGTCCAGATGTTCATGTCTGGCTTGTGGTTTGTAATTGAGGGTGGGTTGTAAGGCGCGTGTGTATGTCAAGCCACGTTGCCACGTGAGTATGGGTGTTGAGAATCCCACATTGGCTAATTTGAGAAAAAATGCATGGCTTATATGAAGATGAGGTACCACCACCCATTGCCTTAAGGTTTTGAGTAGATATGGGTCTCACCTCATGTAAACCCAAGTTTCAAAAGGTTTTGAGTGGATATGGGTCTCACCTCATGTAAACCCAAGTTTCAACAAAAATAAAGTAACTATTATTATTAGACGTTCTGAATTTCTTGTTTAAGCTATAACTTTAATTTCCAGCTTCATCAAGTTTTGATTTTTTTTCTTTTAACTTTGTATAGGGTCTACTTGAGTGCATTCTCAAATATTTGTGTATATTTTTCTAATTTAATACTTCCTTTATTTCAAAAATATTTTCGTAATTGATTTTCTAACGTAGTGGAATATATCTTATAATGTGCATTTCATGCTTGAGCTATTGATTTGATATGAAATATTGCATGCATGAAGTAAATTTTATATTAATGCTGTATATATGTAAAATATTATGATATCGTGTATCCTTTTGTAAGTAAAAAAGACTACACATGTGTTATGCCCCACACCCTCCGTAGGGTAGTTTCGGGATAAAACGAGAATAAAATGTGATTAAGGGCAATTAATAATAATGAATTTAGGATTAAGTATGAGAATTAATTGAGAAGATTTATTATAGAATTTAGTAGCATTTAATTTTAGATTTAAATATTAGAATTTTAGAGTTAATTGCACCTGGTATCCATTCTTTTCCACCAAGTTTTAAGTAGCATCCAATGTTTCATGAAACACACTTGTCATCCAGTGTTATAGGGAAAATAGACACCTGGCATCCGGATGACCTGCTGGTCGATCGTTGACCACTGAAATCGACCTTTGACCGGACTTAACTATACTTTTAACCCGACTTTAACCAAAGTTGACTATTTTACCATCAAAATTAAAGGAAAAACAAAATCAAAATCCCACCCCCACCCCACCCCACCCCCCAAAATCGACCTCCCTCCCCCATCCTTCTCCATCTTCATCTTCTTCCTCCATCTTCATCTTCTTCCTCCATCTTCCTCTTCTTCTTCCATCTTCCTCCGTCAGTTTGATATTATCTCTTCGGACGGTAATTTATCTAGAAAGAGGAACTTGGGAAAATGTAATAATGCCTTGGGAGAAATAGATGGTTCTCTTGTGGCAGTCTCTTCCCAGAAGCGAAGAGCAGAAAGGGCAATGCCTCCAGTCAAAACGGAAGCAACAACATCTCAAACAATTGGGTTGTCGGACAACATGGGTAAAGCTGCTGTTCTTGAACTAAGATTCCGGCCAACTGGGAATTTGACGTTGCCTGTAGGGGTAGAGGACAAGAAAGAATTATGAAGCAAAGGAAGATCTGACCTTGAAGGCAAGTGGCAGTTGAATTGACATTCCTGAAGGAAAATTTTTTTTTCCAGCAATCTTCATTGTTCATAACACAAAAGAGGTTAAACAGAGATGATTCATACAGTTGATAATCTTAGTCGTTAACATCAATGCCAGAAGGGCTATGATTTTGATTATTGAGTACCGCATACAAGCATGAGGAGTCTGGAATGTGTTCTCAATTATCATGTTGCGTGCTACTCAATCATCCACCTGATGGGGGAATCAGTGAGAATCAGTGAGAATCCACCTGATGAGGGAAAATTTAACTAAAAGGACAGCCATCTCCAAATATTTTAGCTGGGAAATTGACTGTGAGCTGTAATAGTAAAAAATTACAGCAGAAACTGAAAATGACGAAAAAAGCAGGAGGTTTGTAGAAGAATTGCAGGCAGGGGAAGAATGATTTGGGTTTAGGTCTATTTTGGAGGGAGGATTCGGTTGGTATAAAGGAAGGAATTAGGCTTTAACCATGGTTGGAAAATCTTTGCCGCCAAATGACATAAAGGTTAAAATTAAAAGGAAAAATGCTAAAAACCGCCTATAGTAGGTGATTTTCAGGTTGCAGGATGCCAGATGTCTATTAACCCTATAAGTCTAGATGGCAAGTGTGTTTCATGAAACATTGGATGCTACTTAAAACTTTGTGGAAAAGAATGGATATCAAGTGCAATTAACTCTAGAATTTTATCCCTTAAGATAAATAAGATAATGGGATAATTTAGAAACTCCAAATTTCCATCCCTTCCCATATCAAAACTGACAAACGTCAGTTTCTCTTCCTTATTAGAAAGGAAAACCGACGTTCCCTATTTCTCTCCATAGGCGACTTTCTTCTCCTGCAGCCCTAGACGAAGAAAACTTCAAGATCTTCGATCCGTTCTTTTTCCGTTCTTCAATCCGTCTTCGAGTAATCACAGGCAAGTAATCTACTTATAAGTTCCTACGATTTGTGAAAGAGAAAAGACCTATTTTTGATATCAAAATGGATCACCATGTAGTAATTTCTTTCTGTGATTCTATATGTGATTTATGTGTTTTGGTTTCGAGGTTTGGCCGTTATGTGATTGAAATCATTGTTGTTGTTGTTGTTGTTTATGTGAGATCATGTAAATCCCAAACCCCCTTGAACCCTATTTTGTTGATAATGGCGGTTGAAGGGAAGGGAGAGTGAAAAGATTTGGTTTTTGGGTTGGATTTGATGAATACTTTGAGGGTTAGGCTTGAATCCGTGAATCGTATGTAAAGGTGTTGTCTTGGGTGAATTAAGGATGAATTGATAGTAAAGAATGGGCTTGGAATGGTTTGGAATGAAGTTGGGATCGGTTTGGAGGTTATTTCTGCAATTTCTGCAGAAAACTGCAGAGGAATTCTGGAGACGGGGACGTCGATCGATCGACGTATAGCAGGTGAGAGATCAACGTGCTTCAGATGCACGTCGATCGATCGACGTGGAAGGAGTGAGAGATCGACGTGCCTCAGATGCACGTCGATCGATCGACGTAGTTCAGGGTTAGGGTATGACGTGTAGTAAGTGAGGGTATGACGTGAGGGTATGACATAGGTTGAGTGAGAGATCGACGTGCCTCAGATGGACATCGATCGATCGACGTCAGGGTATGACGTCAACCAGTTTTGTGGGAAAGTAATAGAAGAAAGAGGGAGGCTAGGGGACCCTTTGAGTGACCTTAGGGACTTCTTAGGACCTGATTAAGACTAGTCTAAGTCTTGGGAACATGACTTAAGATAGTGAATCAAGTTTGGAGAATTTGAAGGGTATTCGAATCGGAGTTCAACGTGGATGACCTAGGAGGGTTAAGAATTGAACGTACCAGGTTTTATAGGGTTCAATGAAGGAAGGTAGGGGTTCTCCCTTTGGTTTGTGAATTTTAGAATAATTTTTAAATCAAGGCTAAGTGTTGACGACCTAGTCTGAAGTATAAGCATTGATGTATAAGTGAGGGGATTCTTGTGTGGTCGTGCTTTATTGAATGTGAATTGAATATGTGGATGTGAATTGCATCTATGTGAACGAGAATGTGAATGAGACGAGAAGTCCTGCATCATGGCACTTGCATTTTGCGTAATGTTTAGATACGAGCTGTGCTTCGGCACAGGGTATAAAGTTTGCGAAAGATAAGCTATAGCTGCGTTGATCACAGGGTATAAAAGTCACGCCTGCAGTGGCAGGGTATAAAAGCGAGACATGTGGATCAATTGCGGGGTATAAAGTATATGTTATGGGGCCGTGGACCTATCAGCACGGGGTATAAAGTATATGTTATGGGGCCGTGGACCTATCAGCACGGGGTATAAAGTTATGTTGCTGTGGACTGATCACCCACAGGGTATAAAGTACTGCTACGTGAAGAATAAGACAAGAAGTGTTTTCTTTGAACGTTTGCGAAAAGATATGCATGACATGTGTTATGAAAAGTCTTTTGTTTATGTTTGGTGGTCAGGGCATGATAAGTGTATCGCATGGTTCGTAGGAAGTAAATGCATCACGTGGTACGAAGCATGTGTAGGTTTGATACGAGACTTGATGGATAGTGAACTGTTGAACATTATGAATTGCTGTTCTTATGTTTTTATACTGTTAAATCTATGCTCTTGAAATGTATACAAGACATGTGCCCCGTTATTCTTTGATTTAAATACTACTCATGTCTTGCCATGTGTTGATCCCGTATGTCTTATAAGCGGGTTACTTGCTAGCGTTTTTCGCTAAGGGTACTACCTTTGTTTTGCAGATGAGCCTAATTACGACATGATCTTTATAGACGACGACGGCGAGTGGGCCGAATGGGACGTTTAGAGCTCGTTTTGAGGATTTGTTTTGGACACTCCTTATTGTCTTAGTTCCTTCTGAATATTGAGGATGTAGATGGCTGCGTCCATAGACAGTTTTAATTATTTACGTTTTCTTGGAGTACAATGTTAATGGATTTAGACTTTACTTTTCACATGTTTCCGCGCTTATTTCTCTTACGTCATTGATGATGTATAATCGAGGATGAGACGTCTTGTAGTCTTCTCAGTAAGCTACGACGGGTGCACCGGTTCGGATTCCGCTGTCCAGGCCGGGGCGCTAAAGGTGGTATCAGAGCCTAGGCTTCAGATCTACCTCGGAGACCTAGGTTATGTCATATAGAGTATTAAGTTATGATTTTGACCCTAAGTTGATCCATAGGTCTAAGTATGTGATCTTAGATATAAGTATAATCAAGGTTAGGGTGTGTGCGAGCGCGTTAATCTACATAGTAATGTTCTGTTTCCACACCTCACCCAAACTTATGTATGTTAATATTAGCGACTCTCAATGCTTACTAATGTCTAACGAAACATTGATCTCTCAGCAAGAATGCCTCCAAGAAGAAATAACATCGGAAATCCAGGAAATAGATGTGAAGACCAGCCCCCACAAGTGGTATTACCCCAAGTGCTCACCGATGCCTTGACCGTGATTGCTCAGGGTTATGCACAACAACAACAACCTCCGCCACCTCCGCCGCCCCAGCATAACATCCGATTCTTCTATGGGGAGATGAGAAAGGTAAGGGTTCCGGAGTTTGGGGGATGCACGGACCCTGAGGAAGCGCAACACTGGGTGGCTGAAGTGGAGAAGTGTTTCCGGCTGGTGCAGGTTCCGGAAGAAATCAAGGTTGAGGTTGCCACGCCCCTTCTGAGTGGCAAGGCAGGAGAGTGGTGGGCAGGTACGGTTCTGAAAATGGCCCCGCCAATCACTTGGGCACATTTTTGTGATGCTTTCTTGAAATACTATGTGCCGGAGACAGCGATTCTGAACAAGATCCGATCATTTGACCGACTTGAGCAAGGTCGGATGACGGTTTCAGAGTACGCAGACCGTTTCCATGCCTTGGGAAAGTTTGCTCCGGTAATCATGTCTGATAATCGTCTCAAGATGGCCAAGTTTGAAAGAGGACTGGACTCGAGGATACAATCGGCGATTGTGAACGCCGAAATGAAAACTTTTGAGGATATGTTAGACGCATGTTTTCGGGTGGAGAGCGATTTCCGAAGGGTAGCAGCAAGGGAGGCTGGCACTGGGCCTTCCGATAAGGGTAAGAGACTTAGAGAGGAGGTAAGAGTGGGGGGCAGAACCGGACGTTGGGTCAAGATCCCAAAGAGAGGACCCGTGGGAAATTTCCAGAGACCCCCACTGCAGAACCCGATTGTACAGCAGACCGTGGGAGTATGCCCCCATTGCAATTAAAGTCATGTGGGAGAGTGTAGAAAGTTGGTAGGAGCATGTTATCGTTGTGGACAAGTGGGTCACATGATCAGGGATTGTCCCGAAATGAAGAAGAACGCTCCGGGGGAGGTGGCCCAACAGCCTAGAGCAAAACCAAGAGCAAACGCTCGAGTCCATCTCATGACTGACACTGATGCCCGTGAAGCCACTGATGTGGTAACAGGTGCGACTTAATTTAAGTTTGAAATTACCATTAAATTAAGGTTCATATGTGTTTAACTCTCTATACAAACCTTGATGTGGTCTTAGGTACGATTCTAGTAGATAAGATGCCTGCCAACGTGCTTTTCGATAGTGGCGCAAGCCACTCCTTTGTGTCAAAAAAATTTACTAAACATCTCATTAAGCTACCTGAGTGGTTAGAAACTCCATACCGTGTCCAAGCGGCTGGAGATCAAGTTATGACTTCATATCAACAGTATCGGGACTGTGAACTAGAGTTTGAGGGACAAAGTTTCTCTGCTACATTGATTCCCATCCAGATGTATGACTTTAACGTTATCTTGGGGATGGATTGGTTGGCCAAATACCATGCCAACATCGATTGTCGACTGAAGCAAGTGACAATCAAGAACGTTAACATGGAAGAAGTGAAGTTCCAAAGGGGATGCGGAGCGAAAGAAAATTCCCAAGAAGGTGTTTATGTCTGTGGCTCAGGCATGTAAAGCCTTAAGGAAGGGTGCTGAAGGACTCTTAGTGTATGCGGTGGATGCTAGCCAAGAAGCATCCCCTATTGAGCAGATTCCGGTGGTCAACGAGTTCCCTGATGTGTTCCCAGAAGATTTGCCAGGAATACCACCACCGAGAGAAGTAGAGTTCGAGATAAATTTAATTTCAGGAGCCGAACCGATTTCTAAGGCTCCTTATAGAATGGCTCTGGCAGAGTTAAGGGAACTGAAGGAACAACTACAAGAGTTATTGGACAAGGAGTTCATGCGTCCTAGTGTGTCCCCTTGGGGAGCACCTGTGTTGTTTGTGAAGAAAAAGGATGGCAGTATGAGACTCTGCATCGATTACAGAGAGCTGAACAAGATTACCATTAAGAACAAATACCCACTGCCACGAATAGAGGACTTATTTGACCAACTAAAAGGTGCTAAGATCTTCTTCTCCAAAATTGACCTCCGATCACGATACCACTAACTAAGAGTAAAAGCCGAGGACATAGCAAAGACCGCTTTCTGCACCAGATATGGGCACTACGAGTTTCTGGTGATGCCCTTTGGATTAACAAATGCCCCCGCTGCCTTCATGGATCTTATGAATACGGTCTTCAGGGAGCAGCTGGATAAATTTGTTGTAGTATTCATTGACGATATCCTTGTGTACTCCCCTAATGAACAAACTCATGCGGATCATTTGAGAGTTGTTTTGAGCATACTGAGACATAAACAGTTATACGCCAAATTCAGTAAATGCGAGTTCTGGTTGAGGAGCGTGACCTTTCTGGGTCATGTAATCTCAGAGGAAGAGATTGCAGTAGATCCGAGGAAAGTAGAAGCCATCACCGAGTGGCCTAGACCCACTAACGTCACCAAGGTATGAAGTTTCTTGGGTTTAGCCGGTTATTACGGAAAATTCGTTGAGAGATTTTCGACAATAGCAGTACCCCTTAGTCGGCTGACTCAAAAGAAGACCAAGTTTGAATGGACATCTGAGTGTGAGAAGAGCTTCACAGAACTCAAGAAGAAATTAACCACAGCCCCAGTACTGGCTCAACCCTCCGGTACTGATGGATTCGTGATCTATAGTGACGCATCGAAAAATGGTCTAGGTACGTAAATTATAATATAAGTTACAATCATTCCTCTCATATTTAAGTTTAATCTAATACCCCGATTGTAGGTTGTGTTCTGATGCAACACGAGAAGGTCATTGCGTATGCCTCAAGGCAACTAAAGACGTATGAACAGAACTATCCGACCCACGACCTCGAATTAGCTGCAGTAGTGTTCGCTTTAAAGATATGGCGGCATTATCTATATGGAGATAAGTGCTCGGTATTCACAGATCACAAGAGCCTAAAGTATCTGTTCTCTCAGAAAGAGTTGAACATGAGACAACGGAGATGGTTGGAACTGTTGAAAGATTATGACTTGATCATTCACTATCACCCGGGTAAAGCTAATAAGGTGGCGGATGCGCTAAGCAGGAAATCAAATCACGCACGACAATCGCCATTAGAAAGAGAAATGGAAGAATTTGGATTGGAGTTGGTAGAATCCACCGTGAATGTTTTGGCGGCATTGACCATCACTCTAAGTCTCGTAGGTAGGGTGAAAGAGGCTCAAAGTAAGGATGGAACCTTGAATGAAATCGCAGAGAATCTCAAGAATAGCCAAGTCGAAGGGTTTGAGATCAAAGGAGACGGGAGCCTATGGTTTAGAAGGAGATTATGTGTGCCAGATGTTGATGAGTTACGGAAAGAAATCCTACGGGAGGCTCATAACGCCAAATTATCCATACATCCTGGTAGCACCAAGATGTATAGAGACCTAAAACAATATTATTGGTGGTCCGGAATGAAGAGACATATTGCAGAGTTCATTGAGAGATGTTTAGTTTGCCAACAGGTTAAAGCCGAGCATCAGCGGCCTGGTGGTTTGTTAATGCCACTAGATATTCCGGAGTAGAAATGGCAACATATCACAATGGACTTCATAGCCGGTTTACCAAAGACGAGAAATGGATGCGATATGATTTGGGTGGTAGTGGACCGGTTAACCAAGTCAGCTCATTTTCTGCCTATCTCAAGCGAAGCACCTTTGGAGAAGTTGGTAAACCTGTATATGGATTTTATTGTTAGCTTACATGGTGTACCAGTGAGCATAGTATCGGATCGAGACTCGCGGTTTACCTCCAAATTCTGGATAGCATTTCAAGGAGCTATAGGCACAGAATTGAGAATGAGCACTGCCTATCATCCCCAAACTGATGGACAGTCTGAACGGACTATTCAGACACTTGAAGACATGCTAAGGGATTGCGTGTTAGACTTTAAAGGAAATTGGGACGGAATGGTGAAGTTGATTGAATTCTCGTACAATAATAGTCATCACAGCGCAATTGGTATGGCCCCTTTTGAAGCATTGTATGGAAGGAAATGTAGATCCCCTGTCTATTGGGATGAAGTCGGCGTAAGAACAATCACAGGACTCGAACTCCTGGAGAAAACGTTAGAGAAAGTAAGGATCATTCGGGACGAACTCAAGACAGCTCAGGACCGTAATAAGAGTTGGACGGACTCCAAACGACGACCCTTGGCATTCGACGTAGGTGAAAAAGTATATTTGAGAGTGTCTCCTACCAAAGGCATTATGAGATTTGGGGTAAAAGGAAAATTGAGTCCACGATTTATCGGCCCTTACGAGATATTGAAAAAAATAGGGGATTTGGCATATCGACTGGCGCTACCCGCAGTGTTAGCACGGGTTCACAATGTCTTCCACGTGTCACAACTAAGAAAATATGTGACAGACCCGAGTCACATACTGGAAGCACAACCCTTGGAACTCAATGACGATGTTACATATGAAGAGGTACCAATGAGAATCGTGGATCGTAAGGAACAAGTGCTACGGAGGCGGGTGATTCCCTATGTCAAAGTCCAGTGGAGCAATCACACTGAACGGGAAGCTACATGGGAACTTGAAGAGCAGATGCAAGAAAAGTATCCTCAACTCTTCAACTAAGTTACGCAAGTTTCGAGGACGAAACTTTTTGTAAGGAGGGTGGAATATTATGCCCCGCACCCTCCGTAGGGTAGTTTCGGGATAAAACGAGAATAAAATGTGATTAAGGGCAATTAATAATAATGAATTTAGACTTAAGTATGAGAATTAATTGAGAAGATTTATTATAGAATTTAGTAGCATTTAATTTTAGATTTAAATATTAGAATTTTATCCCTTAAGATAAATAAGATAATGGGATAATTTAGAAACTCCAAATTTTCATCCCTTCCCATATCAAAATTGACAAACGTCAATTTCTCTTCCTTATTAGAAAGGAAAACCGACGTTCCCTATTTCTCTCCATAGGCGACTTTCTTCTCCTGCAGCCCTAAACGAAGAAAACTTCAAGATCTTCGATCCGTTCTTTTTCCGTTCTTCAATCTGTCTTCGAGTAATCACAGGCAAGTAATCTACTTATAAGTTTCTACGATTTGTGAAAGAGAAAAGGCCTATTTTTGATATCAAAATGGATCACCATGTAGTAATTTCTTTCTATGATTCTATATGTGATTTATGTGTTTTGGTTTCGAGGTTTGGTCGTTATGTGATTGAAATCATTGTTGTTGTTGTTGTTGTTGTTTATGTGAGATCATGTAAATCCCAAACCCCCTTGAACCCTATTTTGTTGATAATGGCGGTTGAAGGGAAGGGAGAGTGAAAAGATTTGGTTTTGGGTTGGATTTGATGAATACTTTGAGGGTTAGGCTTGAATCCGTGAATCGTATGTAAAGGTGTTGTCTTGGGTGAATTAAGGATGAATTGATAGTAAAGAATGAGCTTGGAATGGTTTGGAATGAAGTTGGGATCGGTTTGGAGGTTATTTCTGCAGTTTCTGCAGAAAACTGCAGAGAGGAATTCTGGAGACGGGGACGTCGATCGATTGACGTATAGCAGGTGAGAGATCGACGTGCTTCAGATGCACGTCGATCGATCGACGTGGAAAGAGTGAGAGATCGACGTTCCTCAGATGCACGTCGATCGATCGACGTAGTTCAGGGTGAGGGTATGACGTGTAGTAAGTGAGGGTATGACGTGAGGGTATGACGTGTAGTAAGTGAGGGTATGACGTAGGTTGAGTGAGAGATCGACGTGCCTCAGATGGACATCGATCGATCGACGTCAGGGTATGACGTACGTCGATCGATCGACGTCAGGGTATGACGTCAACCAGTTTTGTGGGAAAGTAATGGAAGAAAGAGGGAGGCTAAGGGACCCTTTGAGTGACCTTAGGGACTTCTTAGGACCTGATTAAGACTAGTCTAAGTCTTGGGAACATGACTTAAGATAGTGAATCAAGTTTGGAGAATTTGAAGGGTATTCGAATCGGAGTTCAACGTGGATGACCTAGGAGGGTTAAGAATTGAACGTACCAGGTTTTATAGGGTTCAATGAAGGAAGGTAGGGGTTCTCCCTTTGGTTTGTGAATTTTAGAATAATTTTTAAATCAAGGCTAAGTGTTGACGACCTAGTCTGAAGTATAAGCATTGATGTATAAGTGAGGGGATTCTTGTGTGGTCGTGCTTTATTGAATGTGAATTGAATATGTGGATGTGAATTGCATCTATGTGAACGAGAATGTGAATGAGACGAGAAGTCCTGCATCATGGCACTTGCATTTTGCGTAATGTTTAGATACGAGCTGTGCTTCGGCACAGGGTATAAAGTTTGCGAAAGATAAGCTATAGCTGCGTTGATCACAGGGTATAAAAGTCACGCCTGCAGTGGCAGGGTATAAAAGCGAGACCTGTGGATCAATTGCGGGGTATAAAGTATATGTTATGGGGCCGTGGACCTATCAGCACGGGGTATAAAGTATATGTTATGGGGCCGTGGACCTATCAGCACGGGGTATAAAGTTATGTTGCTGTGGACTGATCACCCACAGGGTATAAAGTACTGCTACGTGAAGAATAAGACAAGAAGTGTTTTCTTTGAACGTTTGCGAAAAGATATGCATGTCATGTGTTATGAAAAGTCTTTTGTTTATGTTTGGTGGTCAGGGCATGATAAGTGTATCGCATGGTTCGTAGGAAGTAAATGCATCACGTGGTACGAAGCATGTGTAGGTTTGATACGAGACTTGATGGATAGTGAACTGTTGAACATTATGAATTGCTGTTCTTATGTTTTTATACTGTTAAATCTATGCTCTTGAAATGTATACAAGACATGTGCCCCGTTATTCTTTGATTTAAATACTACTCATGTCTTGCCATGTGTTGATCCCGTATGTCTTATAAGCGGGTTACTTGCTAGCGTTTTTCGCTAAGGGTACTACCTTTGTTTTGCAGA
The DNA here is from genome assembly GCA_036186865.1 of Eustoma russellianum. Taxonomy (NCBI): domain Eukaryota; kingdom Viridiplantae; phylum Streptophyta; class Magnoliopsida; order Gentianales; family Gentianaceae; genus Eustoma; species Eustoma russellianum. The sequence continues at coordinate 32,643,951 of AP025055.1, forward strand.
TGAGCCTAATTACGACATGATCTTTATAGACGACGACGGCGAGTGGGCCGAATGGGACGTTTAGAGCTCGTTTTGAGGATTTGTTTTGGACACTCCTTATTGTCTTAGTTCCTTCTGAATATTGAGGATGTAGATGGCTGCGTCCATAGACAGTTTTAATTATTTACGTTTTCTTGGAGTACAATGTTAATGGATTTAGACTTTACTTTTCACATGTTTCCGCGCTTATTTCTCTTACGTCATTGATGATGTATAATCGAGGATGAGACGTCTTGTAGTCTTCTCAGTAAGCTACGACGGGTGCACCGGTTCGGATTCCGCTGTCCGGGCCGGGGCGCTACAACATGGGTATTTGTGGTAATATGGGTTGACTAAATACAAGGCAAAAATCCTATCTATTTCCCATTATTATTCTTGGTCGCAGCTCTTCTTTTTCTTTCTATTTATGTTTTCTCATTTTAATTACCGATTCATAGAAAACTAGTTCGATTCTACTTATGTTTTCTCATTTTTCTTTCTTACTATTTCCCATTATTATTTTACAAGTAATATTATTTAAGGATATAGTAGGAAATAGTAGCGACATTAGATGTATTTAACTTATACTTTCAATCTTTTGTGAAAATATAATAAAAGAAATTTAGTATAACGACCTCTGTGATGTCTTATGTGGCGCCTACAATGACTGAATTTATGTCTACTGGAGGTTTTGTCTTTAATAGGCTAATATACTTCATCTAAATTATGAGGCTTTTGTCCACTGGGTAGTGTAATCGAATCAAACTAGATGTACGTAACAACTACATCTGTGGACTTTATAGAAGTTGTCTGTGTAATTGTGTGACCTAATTTTGTTGGATTTATTTAATAAATTTCTAACTAATGATCGTTTAGTTGAATCATTGAGTGAAGTAACAAAAGACAGAATTTTACCTTGCTCCATGTTTGATGTTGATCTGCTCAACACATATGATGTCGATGATTGATGAATCTGGCATGATCCAATGATTTACGACCTCCCACCAATTGTTGATGCACCTCCTTTATTCGATGGAGAGGCTAGGCAATTGTTGATGCACCCCCTTTACCCGACGGAGAGGTTAGGCAATTGTTGATGCACCCCCTTTACCCGATGGAGAAGCTATACAACGCTGCTTGATAAATCTTGCGTGATCCAAGGATTCACGACCTCCCACCAATTGTTGATGCACCTCCTTTACCCGATGGAGAGGCTTGTTGATGCACCTCCTTTACCCGATGGAGAGGCTAGGCAATTGTTGATGCACCCCCTTTACCCGATAGAGAAGCTATGCAATGTGGACTGTATAGAAAAGATTGACACTCCCTCTCCTTTTCTCTATAGTGGCCGGCTGACTTCTCTGTGTAGGTGAAGACCATCCTCCTTTAAATATAGGTAGAATCCTGATGATGATAGGATTCAGAGTTATGATGACAACCAAATCTTTTTTTCTTTATAGATAAAAACTCTTTCTCATCTTTATCACCAAAGTAGGATATGCTTGATGTTATCATCAAGTGATCTTTATCCAACATTAAATATTATTTAATATTTTATAATAAATATTATTATATAATATTTAATATTTAATATTATTTAATATTTAATAATATGTATCAACACTTATCTACTAACCACACGTGAGTTGTCGTCCCTTAGTGTTACAACCTGGATATAATAAAAGGAAAAATAAATAAAATTTTATATATAAAAAAGAAAACATGCCGTTTGTTTGTTCAAAACAAAAAAAAAAGGAAAAAAAAACTTTTCATGTAACCCACATTAATTTGCCATTATCCCTTTGTTAACCAAAAAAAACTTTTCATATAACCCCCACCATTAAATTGCCATTATCCTAACTAAATGTCATTACTTCACATAATAAAATCTCTCCTAATGTTTAATTAACTCAAAGAGAAAGAAACCCCACCTAGCCACACGGCCATGCCAAAAGGAAGAAAACAAAATGCTGTGAGTTGGAAGAATTAAGAAGTGCAGAGAGTGTGAAAAGAAAGGAAAAGAATAGGAAAAAAAAATAAAAGAAGAGAAGGTGAAGGCAAAGGCTAATATCGCCACCAACACCACCACATTACCACCACTAACCTTAGTCTACAATCACAAGGTAGGTGGCCCTCTCTTTTTGAGTCAATTTCATATATGAATTAATTGCTATGTGTTATTTATTGTGTATTTGGCATTGATATATTATATGTTTTGGTTGTTTTCTTTGTAGCATGAAAATGTATATATATATATATATATATATATATATATATATATATATATATATATATATATATATATGTATGTATTGCATATGTATGTGCTGTCGATGTCTATAGAAATGATATGAAATGATTATCTCATGTATTACGCTCAGAAGTGTGAATTCATTGTGAAAATACTTGCTACAATCGATGTGGTATTATGGTTGCTGGGTGTATGTGTATACAATTAAAAGAAAAAAAATTTGTTGGTTGGCAAGGGAAAAAGGGCCAGCGGCCCATGAACTAAATAATATAAATGAAAAAAAAACCACTGGACATACTTTGTTCTTGTTTATTTGGTAGGAATGTGCAATTCTATTTTATTATATATGTGCTTAAATGAGGGCAGTGTTTGCGAGAAGGATATTGTTGGTATATGAAAATTGTGTGAAGTGTGCATGAATTTGACTCGTCTGATGTCGTACATACACAAGTATGAGGTGTATATATATATATATATATATATATATATATATATATATATATATATATATATATATAAAACAATGAAAACGTAACCATTAAGTATATATTTGAGGATAATTTGAAAAGTCAAATTCAAGTAGCTTCACCCATAAATAAATAAAGAAATTTATAAAGAGAGGTTAATAATTAAGAGAGAATTATTATTATAAGGAAAATTGTTGAAATGTGAAAATGAGAAAGGAAAGAATGTGTTCAGTGGGTTTAGAATATAATTATTGATATATGATGTGTGGGAGTATGCATACACGTATATATGCACGTGTATGGGCGCGGGCATATATATGAGTATGGATGCACCGGATTATGCATGATTATGCATTTGCATTCATGGCACGAGCATTTCATTGGCCTATGTGCCGTGTTGCCCTATGAGGCATGTGGCCCTACGAGGCGTGTTGTCCTATGAGACGTGTTGTCCTATGAGGCGTGTGGTCCTACGAGGCGTGTTGCCCTACGAGGCGTGTGGCCCTACGAGGCGTGTTGTCCTATGAGGCGTGTGGCCCGACGGGGCGTGTGGCCTGACGAGGCGTGTGATAGGATTACCTCGAGGTTCATGCATTGCACGGTAGAGAGACAGTCATTTGTATGTGGAGATGTCGTTGCGTGTGACACAAGCATGCATAATAACATTGCATAATTGTTGTGTTGTGCTTTTATTTATTTACTTAATTATTCATGTCTATACGTGTGCTACGCGCTATTTGTTGCCATATATGAAATTGTTTGGAAGGAGGTGGAAACCTACTGGGTGATATTTCTATATCACTCACCCTTTTATTTTTCCCCAGATGAGCAGGAGTACGACTACATATACGTAGATGAAAGAGTTGAGTTCGGACAATGGGATAGTTAGAGCCAGAAGATATTTACTTTGACAGTTTTATTTCTTTTATGATGAGATGAAGTAGTGGACTTAGACTTGTTACTTATCTGATATTTAATTTGGGATGTTGAAATAAAAAGAATGTTTATTTTATTTATTTCGTTTCCGCTGTGAAATTTTCTACGTCGTTGTTGACGTGCAAGAGAATTGAACGACGCTTTGTAGTTCTCGTAGTTGACTACGGCAGGTGCGCCGTTTCCGATGTAGGGTTCGGGAGCGGGGCGCTACAGGTGGAAACCTACTGGTGATATTTCTATATCACTCACCCCTTTATTTTTCCTCAGGTGAGCAGGAGTACGACTACATATACGTAGATGAAAGAGCTGAGTTCGGACAATGGGATAGTTAGAGCCAGAAGATATTTACTTTGACAGTTTTATTTCTTTTATGATGAGATGAAGTAGTGGACTTAGACTTGTTACTTATCTGATATTTAATTTGGGATGTTGAAATAAAAAGAATGTTTATTTTATTTATTTTGTTTCCGCTGTGAAATTTTCTACGTCGTTGCTGACGTGCAAGAGAATTGAATGACGCTTTGTAGTTCTCGTAGTTGACTACGGCGGGTGCGCCGTTTCCGATGTAGGGTTCGGGAGCGGGACGCTACACTTAGAGACCAGACATCGTACACTTTATGGTCCTTGCACTTTTAGTCCATCGATCGCTGTCTTTGACTATATGACTTTCTACATATTCGAGGTTTCCATTTTAGACTACACTATACATCCACGAGCACGTCCAGGTGATCATTTAACGTGTGGATGTTTTACGCAAAAATTAATATTATTACGTTACATATGTGACATATACAATTATCATACATAATGTCCATTTTACGATTAATTCGTGTTTACTTAATTAACATGCTCGCATTACATGTACCGAATGAATTCCTGCAAATTTTTCTTCAAAATCAAAATTATGGTTGTAATATAGAGCTTTATCCTCAGTTTTAAACTACAATAAGAATAATAATAAACGATATTAACCACCAGAACCGTCTTTTAACATATGAAGTCCTATCATAGGTGAGATCTTCTAACACATTTAATGTTTTAATCATTTAGCGTGTACGTATGTATTATATTCTTTTCAAATTATAGATAACTAATGATGTATTTGTGATGCATATGGCAAAACAAAGGAATCCGTCTATATTATTCTATTTTTTTATTGGTTAATGGTTTTGAAAATATTGAGACTTGGATTTTCGATCAAGTCCGGTAATGTCAAGGTACGCCATTACCAAATTTAGATTAGAGGTTATTATCATTTTTTTATGGTAAGAATTTTTTCGCGACAGCGTGATATGAATCATTATAAAGAAATTATTAATGAATACACGACAAAAGTTTATAAATATAATCCAAACTTAGAATCTCGATACAAAAATTCTATCAAAGTAATTAAGAGATAATAATGATGTTATGCTGAAATATGATAAGAGATCTACTAATAGGAATAAAAGGCGGGTTCTGGTATTGCCTTCACTATTAAAAGAATAATAAAGAAAGAAATGATGATAAATAAAGAAATTATGGCTAATAACGGAACTCCTGTACAAATACTAAGTCGTTTATATCAAATAATTGAAAGAACAACACTGCAAGATCCGCATCCTGGTTTGCGAATTGCTTCCCATCACTTCAAGGAGCCTTTCCCTCTAGTTAACGAGATTTACCTACTATGTCTTGCGACCATGGATCTCTTAATCCAGTTTGCTTACCCAGCGAGCGGACGAGCCTAGAGAGCGAGCTCCATGGCTCGTTTCAAGCGAGTGGAATACTTGAAACGAGCCATGGAGCTCGCTTGAAACGAAAAACCTAATCTACTTCATCAACATAAATCGAAGTA
>AP025055.1:32649469-32660120 GCA_036186865.1 Eustoma russellianum
GAAACCTGTGTCAATCATTATTCCACAAACCCACTCGGTCACCCAAAGAACCCCTTCATGTGGTACGTTTCTCACGAGACTGCTAATAAATAATTCGGAAAGAAGAAGAAAATTAATGTATATGACTGTAAAAATAATGTCGAGGTCTTGGTTCATATTTTCTGCATTATATATATTTCTTCTTCTTTCCTGTTGAGCAACATAATATCGTCTTAAATGAAATTTCATTACAACAACAACATTACACATTGCCTTAGAAGCTCCTGTATGGCAGGGTATGAGGGGTCGAATGTGCGCAACCATACCCATGTGTTAGAAACACACAGAGGTTGTTTCCCATTACTCATAATGAAAATTGCGTCTGTCGATCAACTGCTACTTCACAATATGAGAAGCGCATCCAATTTAGTGTCATTTTGTTTTATTCTATTATATTTTAAAGTCAAAAAAATAATATGTCTTTGACTCCATTAGAAATGAAAACTTAAATGAAATTTCATTGTCACGTCGAAATCATGATTTTTTTTTATAGGAAAAAGTATGATTCTTCAGTCTTCACTTCAAGAATAGACGTGTGGTGCGGATGAGATCTTAGGAGGCTAAAAGTGAGGTCTCCACTCACTCGTCGCTACGTGTATAAAAGCAAGGGGGTGCTGTAATTTTTTTTAAAAAAATTGAATTTGTACAAGTGGCGATGCGTGATTGGAGGCCTCACTTTTAGCCTCACTTTTAATCTCCTAGTATCTTATCCTCGTGTGGCTTGGCTTTAACTCCAGGCTTCAAAAAAAAAAAAAAAAAAATTGTTCGTGTGAACACTTCATAAATTATTCTGAAGAACATGTTTCTTCGAACTCACTTGCGGTTTTATACTTTTTCATGCTGAAAAGTGAAGAGAAAAAAAAGATGAAAAGCAGTGTTATGTAATCGTTGCTATTAACCAATAATATATATAACGAAGAAGTAATTAACTATGACTAGTGTAAGAAAAGATGTACATATAAAGTCAGAGGTCTCGCTAGAATCAAGCCCTATATCTCTAAGGATGGAGGTATTGTTTGTCTGATTCTCTCCTTTTACAGACTCTAGTATTAACTTTTGCTGTTGTTGGAATATACAAACTATGATTATTGTTGTAGTAGTGTAACAAAAAAGAAGGTCTCTCTTCATTATGCTATTTCTCATTGTTATAATCGGATTCAAATAGAGTGGACTTGACAAAGGTAATACATTGCTAAACTTTGTAATCATGAAAACCCAGTTATGGCATGTTCTCTTTTTCCTGTATTCTTCATTGGACAAGGATTTACACATTGCTAAACACTTACACTATAAAAACAACAACATAAGTATGGCGTATGTTGCATAGTTAAAGGTATTTGCCACAAATATACAATGTCAATAATTGTGACAAAAAAAAGTAACAAAATGAAATCATATTTCAATCACAAATACAAACTTGTAAAAGTAAGACAACAACCAAGTCGTCCCAGGACATAGTCTAGTTGATGCTCGGATTGGGATTTACTCCAAGAGATCAGGAGTTCGAATCCAGGGACACTAGGCCAAAGACCTAGTTTGCAGGGCACCTTGTGTAGGTTACTGCATAATTCCTCACTCAACCTAGGAGCTCTCTAAATTCCTCATTTACATCCTCTACGATACTCTTTGAGACCGTCCCAGAGTGAGTGTTTTCACTTTTTACTCCAAGATAACAACCAAGTCGATACGTTTCTCAAACTTCATTGTCCGCAATGATCAATGTCATAAATCGTCTTTAGTAATCGTTATTCAAAGCAATAATCACAACCATGAAAAGAGTACCGTCTCATGAAATATGTCAATGATACCTTAAAGTTATTGTAATATGTATTTCAATGTATTTTCTATAGTTTCATGTTGAAAAAAATGGAGCCCGCATCTTACAATAAACAATACTTGATTTATGATTTATTATATTTGTCTTTATTTCATTAAAATAATAATAAACTATTAAAATAATCAATAATGGGTGGCAATCAACTTTAACTTTGTCCCAAAAAGAATGACATATTGACGGCATTGAAGATTTGTTTCATGTGTGGAGTCTGGGAGTGTACCCTTAAGGCCTTAAACTCAAACTTTCGTTTTATGTGCGTTCTCAACGATCCCTATCCCTTATGCTTGGTTGTCTTTGCCTATGGAACTAGCATTAGGTAAGGCCAATATTTCAAAGGTTAGGTTTCTTTGGCATCAATCTGACCATAAGTCAAATAAACATGCAAAGGAAAAGAGAAAAGGGAAATAAACTTTTTTTAGGGAAGGTGAAGGGGAGGAGATTCGGTGAAAAGAAAAAATACACTAGTTTTATTAAGAAAAACCACTTCTATCATAAGTTTTGAAGTAAACGCTAAAGTATGCTCGACGGTTTTGACAAAACCATTGTGTGAAATGGATGTCGGTTTTGACAAAACCGCCGTATGTCTATTTTGACTTTTGGCATACGGTGTTTCTGTCAAAATCGTCATGCACGCCACGGTATTTTTCTTAAAAATTCTATACAATATCACATTGATAGATATTGTTTACCAAAAAGTTATAGTATTAGAAAAATAGCATTATATTTCTAAATTACGAGGATTCACATCAGCGTTAAAGGAAAGAAAATCATCATAGTTATTGATAATTGTGTCTTTCTTTTTTCTAAAAAAATCTCAAGAATATCACCCTTTAATATTATTTAAATACCTGATGTATGTCACATTAGTTATTTTTGAAATGATAAAAAGTAGTATTTGACAATTCTAATCATATTCTATATCTATATTTTTAACTATACAAAAAAAGTTCAAAATAGTGACAGTACTTAAAACTTCGATATTAATTTGAAGGGCTAAAATAAATAACTACTTATAGTACATGTATTCGTAACTTATTGTATCAAATATATGGAGTCTCAAGATTTAGATAAAAATAAATCATAATATATTTAAACATTATATCAGATTTAATATCTGCATTTACTATTTATTATATCAATTTTAGTAAGTCATATTGTCATATATGGGAGCGATCGTCAGTCCCAAGTTGTTTCTGGTGTGTTATAATAATCCATTTAACTATAAAATATGAATAAGAAATAAGTCTTTATTCGATTGACGTGACATTTCCTCTTGGAGCCTCAGTCGTAGATAACCTTCATTTCCTTTTAGTTCTACACAATCTTTTGAAGAATATATGCTAGAATAGCTAGTCATTATTTGCGGACTACAATTAAATTATATTTTTAATATAAATTGCCATACATTTATTATGTTTCTTATCAGAAAGATTTAATATTGAAAACCATCTAAATGTACTCATTAGGATTCTTGTAATATTTAGTGCATTTGATCTGATCAATAATACATAATAAAATAAAATATAAAAGAGGATAAGGATCATTATTAAAGTCATAAGCCTTTAACCGTATCACGTCTTTTTAAAAACATAAATACATAATATGATTAGAATTGTGAAATATCACTTTCTATCATTTCAAAAATAACTAATATGATATACATCAGGCATTTAAATAATACCACTGATATGACATTTTTTTAAGAAAAGGGTGCACACAATTATCAAACTGTGATGATTTTCTTTCCTTTAATATTAATTCGAATCTTTATAATTAAAGAATATAATACTATTTTAATAATACTCTCTAAACTTTTTGGTAAATATTATCAATTAATGGGATATTCTTGAGATTTTCTTTTTTTTTAAAAAAAATGTGGCATATGGCGGTTTTGACAGATGTGCGAATTTCATGAGAAACGAAATCATTGTCGTATGCCAAAATTAATATAGCATACTACGTTTCTGTCAAAAACCGTCGTTCATTTCAGGCGAAGGTCTTCACAGAAGCTCTACGCGTAGTTTTGGATACTTCCAAATCTGTGATAAAAATGGTTTTTTTTAATAAAACTATTACGATTTTCCCAAGAGATTTGGGTCAAGACTATGTGGAGAACATTTCAGTCTATCTTTAAATGTTACGTGTATGTATACTATTCTTTAGTAAATTTCTTTTTTTAGCATGATATATAAAACTTACATTAGCTGTTTTATTAACATGGTGTGAAGTGAAAGGAAAGGATTGAAGATCACACACTAATGTTGCATATGTTAAGGAAGGTGTCAAGTGAAATTTTCGATTTTTTCGATTGTACTCCAAGAACTCCAAGAAAACTCAAGAACGAAATACATTGAGAATCGAGCATTCATCAGAAGAAAAACATTGAGACCGCATTGATTACAACTTCACAAACGCAGCTTACTACGAATACTGATCGAGATTGAGCACCAATCTCCACAGCGATGGAAAAAGTGCCAACCTACGCTGAAATTGCCAAAAAATTCATTGGTGAAATCAAGGAAAATGTGACAGGGGCAGAGATTCAAACTGAAGAAATGAACAAATACAAAGGGATGCCATCAATCACATTTACAAAAGAAGAAGAAAGACTGTTATCAGAAAACTTCAACTACTCGCTGATAGGGACGTTCTGGCAAGGAAGACCAACAATGACATCAATAAGACAAGCCTTCGAACGAATAGGATTTAAAAATACACCGAGCATTGGACTACTGGATGAAAAGCATATACTAATCTCATTCAAGAATGAAGAAGACTACCAAAGATGCTTTGCAAGAAGTGTGTGGATAATAGCGGGATATGACGTCAAAGTGACAAAATGGACACCAAACTACAATCTGCAAATTGACTCGCCAATAGTTCCAGTATGGGTGTCCATGGAAGGCCTGCCAGTGCACTTACATGAAAAAAGAGCAATGTACACCATAGCCAAACTAATAGGCCAACCGATGAAATTGGACACAGCCACCTTAACACTACACAGGCCATCAACGGCAAGAATATGCATAGAAGTAGATGTATCAAGGCCACTGCCGCAAAAGATACACATCAGATGTGGCAACAACAATATCATACAGAATGTGCTGTATGAAAATCCCCCAAAATACTGCAAAGATTGCCAACAACTGGGACACAAAACAGGAAAGTGTACAGAGAAAGAGAGCCAAGAAGGACCAAGACAGAAAAAAGAAGAATGGCACAATAGAAAGGAAAAATTTACGCCCAAAGAAAACGGGGGAAAAAGGCAATAGTACCCACAAGAATCACAGAAGAAAATCAATGGAGACAAAAAAGAAAAATTAATCAACAGAACATAGAAAGGAGCGAAAACAAAATGATAAAAAAGGAAGAAGGAAAGGTCAAAGAACCACCACAATTGACTCAAGAAGAAAGACAAAAAATACAGCAAATGACATACACACAAGATTGTTCAAGACTGAATATGAATCATGAAGAAGCACAAAAAACTCAGGAGGAAGAAGAACAATATGTCAGTCACTCAGAATCAGAGATCAACCCAAGAAAGCCAAGGGAAAACATAACTATAGCAGACTGGATAGAAGCAGCACAGAAAATAAAAGGGCGGCTAAAGAACAGAAAAATAAAAGTGACAGAACCAGAAAACATGGAGAAACATGAGAAAGAAAACGAAGAGGAAATAACAGGAAAAGAGCAAGGGGAAAGCACAGAATTACCAATAATAGCCAGAAGAACAGCACCAACAAAACAACCAACAGCACCTATGTGGATGCAAACCCGAAGAGCATCAAAAATGGCTGAAGGGGCAACATGACCAAACGCAAAGAATCAAAAAATACAACGCAAAAAAGGAAAAGGAAAGAAACACTGAAATGATCATTACAATGTCATGGAACGTAAGAGGGATAGCCACCTCAATCACAAGATTGAAACAACTCATACAGAAGCATAAAGTGCAAATCATGGTCATCATAGAGCCAAAACAGCCAGAAGACAAACTGAAAGAAAATCAACTAAAGCTAGGCTTTAGCCAAGCAAAACAAGGATGCAGAGGTAAAGCATGGATTATGTGGGATGAAGACAAATTCGGATACAAAGAGGAACATCACACAGACCAAACAATGCACATCACCATGCAATGGAAGGAAACAAACACAGAAATATGCTACACAGTGGTGTATGCAAAACATACGGTTGCTGAACGAAAAGAGCTATGGGAAGAACTAAAAAGAAAATGCCAAACACAAACAAAACCATGGATCATTGGTGGAGATTTCAACACATTTCTGAAAGCAGATGAACACAAAGGGGAATCCATACCAAACCTATCAAAACTAGAAGATTTCCAAGATTGCGTCCATCAATGCAATCTAGCCGAAATCCCATACATAGGGTCAAAATACACATGGTCAGATAATAGACAAAAAGGAAGAGTTTGGAGAAGACTGGACAGATATCTAATCAATGGAGCAATGCAAGATAGCCTAACAGACATAACAGAAAAACACCTGAACAGAACAACATCGGATCATACACCAATAATACTTCTCGGCAAAACAACCACAGAGAAGACTCCATCACCATTCAGATTCCTAAACGCATGGACCCTCCATCCAGACTTCCAACACTATATCAACACAACATGGAAAACATATGAAACAGTTGGAGGGATGAGAGGAATGTACTCAAAGCTCACAAGACTGCGAAAAGACCTGACAAGGTGGAACAAAAACATATATGGAAACATATTTGATCAGGTAGAGAAAGAGGAAAACAATGCCACAAGAGCAGAAAAAGAATATGAAGAACACCCAACTGAGGAAAACAGGCAAGCATACCAAAAAGCAATGGCAAAACTTAAAAAAGCAAGCATGAAGGAAGAAAGCTACTGGATACAAAAGGCAAATATAAAGTGGCTGCAAGAAGGAGAAGCAAATACAGCATACTTCCACAACAAGGTGAAAGAAAGACGAAACAAACAAAAAATAAGAAGCATAAGAGACCAAGATGGAAAGGAATGCAATACAGAAGAAGAGCTCAGAGAAGCAGCAGCAAACTACTTCCAGCAACTCTTTACCAAAGAAGAAACAAAAGACCACCAACTAATACTGAAAGACATACCAACAATAATCAAAGATGCAGAAAACCAAATGTTAACGAGACTGCCAACGAAGGAAGAGGTAAAGAAAGCAGTATGGGAATTAAATCCAAACAGCTCAGCAGGACCAGATGGATTCAACGGATACTTCTTTAGACATTGCTGGAAAACAATACAACATGATGTACTGATGGCAGCACAAGAATTCTTCCTAGGATTCCTACCCCCACCAGACATGGCAAGCACGGCAATCACACTCATACCCAAGATAGACAACCCAAAAACATATGCAGAATATAGGCCAATCAGTCTATCCAACTTTATGAGCAAGATAAACACAAGGATAATTGCAACCAGACTCAACAGCATACTACCCAAGATTATATCAGAAGAGCAAGCTGGTTTCATGAAGGGGAAAGAAATAGCTGACCAAGTGCTATTGGCAGGAGAAATGATGCACAACTTGGACAAAAAATGTAGAGGATCAAATGTAATAATCAAGTTGGACATGACAAAAGCATTTGACAGAGTAGATTGGATATACCTGAGAATGATGCTTACAAAACTGGGATTCTCCGCAACATTTACGAGACTGATCTTCAATCATCTAGAAACCACAAAAATGACAGTCTTAGTCAATGGCATACCAACAAAATACTTCAAACCCACAAGAGGGGTTAAGCAAGGAGACCCGCTATCCCCACTATTGTTTATAATAGCGGCTGAAGGATTCAGCAGAGGTATAAAAGCACTCAAACAAAAAGGTACCATATCAGGATATGATGGAGGAAGAGGAATAGAAACCCCATCACACCTAGCATTTGCGGATGACCTACTAATCTTCACAAATGGAACAAAGAAAAACCTAAAGCAATTCAAGATGTTTCTACAACAATACCAAGAAGCCTCAGGACAACAAATAAATTTCGCCAAAAGCCAATACCTGACAGGATCAAAAATAACAGCAAAACGAAGAGAAGAGATCCAAAAGACACTACACATGAAACAAGGACAAAAACCAATGAAATATCTGGGATGCTATATATACAAAGGGATAAACAGAGCAAAATACTGTCAACCACTACTAGACCACTTTGACAGAAAGCTCAACTCATGGAGCAACAGAACACTGGGGCAGGCATCAAAGCTCATACTGATAAAGCACGTGCTATCATCAATACCACTTCACATCATATCAGTATCAAAGATACCTCAAAAGATCATCAGAGACATAGAATGAAAAATGGCCAGATTTTTTTGGGGAGGAAAACATCAATGGCAAGAATGGAAAAAGCTAACAATACCAACAATGGAAGGGGGACTAGGCATCAGGGACATAAACACACTCTACAAAGCTTACTCCTGCAAACTGTGGAAAAGATACCAGGAAAACAACAGTCTATGGAGCAAATACATGAACCAAAGATATGGCACAAAAAGACAAAGCCAATACAAAACAGAAGACACCCCCACATGGAAGAGGCTTTGTCAAATAAAGGACTTCTGCGAAAAAGAGTTCCCAAACGTTGAAGCAATAACAATAAAGAAGGCATACGAGAAATGCAGACAAGAGAAACACACAATGATATCGCACAAATTCTTATGGCATAAATACCAACCAGGACACATAAAAATATTTTTATGGAAATTGTTACATAACTCCCTACCCCTAAAAGACAATCTACAGAAATTCATAACAATCTCACCCACAATATGCCCTTTTTGCAGGAAGGATGAAGCAAATCAAACACACATATTCATACAATGCAAGGAAGTCAAAGGGGTGTGGGAAAAGTATGCATGCCTACTTGACGGACCAATCAAGCAGCATCAAGATATAAGACAAAACCTACTAGCATGGTGGCTAAGAGGGGCAGAAAAAACAATTGAAGGAGCAATAAGAATCATAGCACCAGGAATAATCATGTGGAAAATATGGAAAGCATACAACAAGATTACACAAGAAGAAGCTCCATGGAAACCTCAAACAGTAGAAGAACAAATTCGAACCACCATCTACAACTGGAGCAAAGCAAAAAACAAAACCAAGCTAGCCCAAAGAAATGACATGCTGCAGCAAGCAAGGGTAATTGCGAGGATGAAACCAAAGCCAATCAAGATAGTAGAATGGCACAAGCCAGCACCAGGCAGACTAAAAATCAACACAGACGCAGCAATTGGAAGAAAAAATGCAGCAGGAGGGGCCATAATCAGAGACGAAAAGGGAAGATTCCAACATGCAATCAGCTTCCCCCTACCATTAACCAGCCCGATAAAAGCAGAAATGCAAACAATACTAATAGCCATCTGCTATTACACGCTACACAGAACGAAATTGAACATACAGATGGAAAGACTCGAAATAGAAACGGACTGCAAAAAAATAGAGGAACTACAACATACAGCCCCAACACGGTACAAAGCCACAAAAAAAAGACAGATATACAGATGGATCAAAGAAATAGCGAAAGGGCACAGAGCAAAAATCAGCTATAATCCAAGAGAAGCAAACACAGCAGCCCACAACCTAGCGCAATATGGCATGCTGAGCAAAGAATTCAAAGAATTCACAAAGATGGAAGAATTACCACCATACGTCAAAAGGTGCCTGCAAACAGATGCAACTACACAATATATAAGAACATAAGCAACATCGGCGAAAAGAAGTAAGGCAACGACGAACAAAGGAAAAGCAAAAAAGCAAAGAAAGCAGAAAAACAAAACACAAATGCAGAGCAACAGAGAGGGAACGGAGACGACCTCAAAGAAACAAGAGCTCGGAAACAGAGGCAAAATGAGAAAAAGAATAGACAAAAATGTAAACGTAGCAAAAAGAGAGAGAAAAGCCAGCAAGACACGTGTGGCGTTGCATGTACTTCTAGATATGTTTTGCAATAAATAAAAAAGAAAAATATTTTGTTTCAAAAAAAAATTAAGATGGTGTGAAGTGAAAATTCAAAATATCAAAGATGGTACGAAATACAATTATTGTATATTAATAAGATACAAAGTACTTACAAAACTTAAGCTAACCAAAAAAAAGGGAAAAAAAAATAAGAAGAAGAAGTGAGAAAGAGAACTCAGAAAGCAACTGCCATGAAAATGTTTGAGAAAATATCTTGTCTATTCAACAAAACAGATGTACATTGTAAAGTTGTGTATATATACAAGTGGAAATCATAAATATACACGTTCTAAATTAGCTAAACTAAATGTACAAAACTAGTAACCGCTATCTAACAAACTTTTCGCGCAAACTTCCTTCCAACCGCTTCTTCTCCGTCTCTTTCTTTAATTGTCATGTGTTTCTTGTTTTTCTTCAAATGACTGTGAATGCTAATGTGGCTGTTGAGAAATATGTTTGGATAATTTTCAAAGTCATGATTTTAAGTGATGAATACTTAAAAATGTCACACATGGTGTTATATGTGATTAAAAGTTGAACAAGTTCACATCGATCGATCTATGTAAAGCAGATAAGTTTAAGACCTTTCTGTGAGACATCGATCTCTAAACCTAAGACACATCAATCGATCGATGTATATCAAACTCTCACTTCGATCGATCGATGTAGGTCAGAGGCAAAACCTTTATGTGAGACATCGATCTATGAAGCTGAGACACTTCGATCGATCAATGTCTAGAGTTTTTAGAAATAATTTTCTAAAATGTGATAA
>AP025055.1:32664981-32703958 GCA_036186865.1 Eustoma russellianum
TTTTTGGAGTTGTGTACAATTATTTGTGAATTTTTGAAAAACGGGTTCTGAATCTGAGGTGGTTTCAGATTCTGTTTTCAAAGGGGATTTTTAACAAAGGGTTGTAGTGTAATTTCCGCTAACCACTATTCACCCCCCCTCTAGTGGTGTTTATTGCAGGTGAACGGCCCAACAGTGGCATGGTTCATTTGCAAATTTGTGTGCAAACTGGTGGTCAACTGTGCCTTTTATTACGTTGCTGTGTTTTTTATCATCCCGGCACCTCGGCTCGCTACTACTTTCCTTGTGCTCAGCACACTACTGTGCTCCTTCACCTTGTCTTCTCGGTTCGGCACATCTTTGCTGGCATCTTTACTACTATGTTCTTTGACTTCATCACCTCGCCTCACCACATCATTGCTGACATCTTCAACATCTGCAACGCTCCCCCTCAATCCTAATTGTCTAAAGATGTTGCACACCTCCAAGGATTCTGTCAAGTTGTATTGCCTCTGTGAATCCAGGGCCTTTGTAAACACATCAGCCAATTGAAACTCTGTTCTCACATGCATGGGTTTTACCACTCCTTGGAATTTGTCTCTCACAAATGTGACAAACTATTTAAATGTGTTTATCCTCTCATGAAACATAGGGATCTCCACAATATATACTGCACTTTTGTTTCACAAAACAACTCCACCAGCTCTCTATGTTCAACCTTTAAGTCCTTAGGAGTTATAGTAACCACTGTATCTCACAAGTTGCAGCAGCAATCATCTTAGGCTCATCTTTTGAAGAAGACCTTGACACTGTAGTTTGCTTCTTAGCTTTTAGCTTTTCAGGAAATCAATGCATCTCCTAGAAACATACAAAATTCAGTAGATGGCCTCCTTGTTTCAGAATATCCTCCCCTGTTGGAATCAGAAAATGCCTTGAGCTTGAGAGTCCTTTTGCTTGGGAATAGTATGCCTTGCCTAGGAACCCTTTTCAAATACCTCACAGTCTGTGTACTGCATGGAGATGAAACCCAGAAGGAACATCAAGGAACTGGCCAAGCTTCAGTACCGTATAGACTACTTCTGGCCTTGTTATTGTCAATTATAAAAGCTTAACTACTAGCCTTTTCTATCTTGAGACATCTTGAATCAAATCAGTGTCATTGTGGCTCAACTTAAAATTCTGCTTCATATGAGTTTTTGTAAGTTTCCAGTCTGAGAACCCTGTCTGTTCCAACAGCTCCACAGTGTACTTTCTTTGACACATCATAATCCCCCATGTGACTTGGCCACCTTCAGTCCAAGAAAATAATCATTTAAGCTAAATTATGTATGAAGGATTGTTTTAAACATTATATGTTTTGTAAAGAATCAATACAAACAATAATGGCATCAACATATACCAATAAGACTAAAAGGGAACTGACATTACACCTTCTAAATGTCATAATCATTCTTAGACTATGTATAACTCTTATATAGGAGAAATTGAGTAAGCCTTTCATTCTGCTGTCGAATTGTCAGCTCAAGACTATAAGGTGACTTATGCAATCTACATACAACATCAGGAATAGGAGAATGGACTTCTTCAGGCAACTCCATATATATTTCTTGATGTAGATCACCATATAAAAATCCATTGTTTACATCATACTGATTAACATACCAGCCCTTAACTAGTACCAAGGAAAGTACTAGCCAAATAGTTGTTATTTTGGCCGTTTGAGAAAAGTATCACCATAATCAACACACAATTGTTGTGTATAACCCTTTACCACAAGTCTTATCTTATACCTCTCAATAGAGCCATCAACCTTATGTTTGACCTTATACACCCCATCTGCAACCAATTGGGCTCTTCCATGCAGGTAACTATATAAGAGATCATGTATGATTCGCCTCTAATACAGAAAACTCCACTTGCATAGCCTGATGCCAGGCTGCTGACTTGACTATGTCATGGCAGGTCTTATGCTCCTGTTCTAGATGGACATTAAGAGAATAGGTTTTATACTTATGAGCCAAAGCATCAAAGAACAAGCATGACTGGAGGAGACTAGGTGTTGTATAAGAAGAAGAAGGCATGGTTAAAGGAGAAATCTGCAACTGATTACAGTAGTAGTCTTTCAAGTACATCGGTGAATTTCTATTTCTAGTGAGTTTTGCTGGAATAGATTGGTTAACATGTGATGTAGTGGGACAGTAAGTAGGGGCAAAAATTATATGAGATTGAGAATGTGATAAAGTGGGATCATGAGCAAGAGATTGAGAAGATGTGTTTGGAGGAGTGGAATCAGAGAACTAAAGAGGTAAACAAGGCAAAGAAGGCTCATGATTAACTGAACTTGTATATTCAAATGGAAAATCTTCATGTGACATGGAAGGAAACAAGGAGGAATATGGATATCAAGTAGAATAAGAGGGAATGAAGGATGGTGAAGGGGAATTGGAGTAATGTTGTTCTTGGGATCAGGATATCTTGACTATCTAGATTATGCTGTATATATTCTTTGACGGTGTGAGGTACCTCTAGAAAAATACAAAGTGTAGCTGTGAGAGCAAATTTATGTTTGTGAGATACCGTATCACATGCAAAAGCTAAACACTCAAACATTTCATACTTTTTACTTCGGGACAAAAATAGTTTTTACACAAAATACAAACAAGTTTGCAAGGACCGGTTAGTTTGTATTAAGAAAGCATTTTAAAGACTACGAATATCATATTAATTCTTTTTACTATCTGATGAGTCCAGAGATGCTCACCAAGTGGGTCAGAGATGACCCGAGTTGTATGCCGTTAATCTCCCGTCTAAATCCGTCAATGGAACCTGAGAAGAAGAAAAACGTTAGAGGTCCTAGGGCGCTGCCCTGGGAAAAACCTCCGACGCTTAAGTCAGTTATGGGTTTTTTAGTAGGCAATTTATGCTGGAATAAGGTTTAGATGAAACATGTAATAAGATCTCATTGAGTATATGGCTGTTTAGGTGTTGGCCGAGATGGAGTTCATAGAAAGTAGCTCCAGAAGTTGTTCCAAGAATTGGATCCCCCTCTTTGTCTGTAAAGAGGGATATTTATACTCAAGTTTAAAGAGGTCTGACCTCCTGCCCGATTGATGGGATGGTGATGCGCCTGAGATGACGGTCTTGTCTGCTGCAGGTGTGCAGTATGATGAGACAAATGTCTAAAACCATAACTGTGTCAGTGGTTGACTCTATGATAGGTAGGTCGGCTTGTAATGATGACCTTGTACTGAGCCAGTCGATGCTTGACACCTGGAAAGTATTCTGCAGAATTGCTTTAGTGGGTCCTAGATGCCTGTAAATAATATCTTCTTCTGATCTTATCCGAGAGACTCTGAGTAATAGTGTTTATGAGAGCAGAGCTGAGATCAGAACTCAGTGTTGATAAGAAACCAAGGCCGAGGCCGAGCTGAATAAGTGTCCTTTGAAAGTTGTGCATTGTTGATTCATTTACTTGCCGAGGTTGGCTGTAAGCGGTAGCTTTGACTATAGCTTTCCCGAGCCGAGGTGCAATAGGTCAAGCTGTCCTTTCAAGATGGCTTCATACCTAACCAGTCTTGGTCATGTTGAGCAAGTGTCGACCTGACTCAGGCATGCGGCCGAGCTGACCAAGAATTATAGTTGAATTTGCCTTAGCCGTATTAATAAACTTGCTTCAGCTAAAGGCATAAGATGGCCGAGCAGAAATGCACTCCTGCCGAGCTGCAGGAGTTATCTCAAACCTTAATTTGTCGTTGACAGTTTGTTGACTAACTGAATATTTTTTGGCTCATCATTTGCCCCTAGATTAGTTTGGCCGAGCTGACCAGGAAGGGCAGGCTAATCGATTCAGAGCCTTTAATGAGTTGAACTTTCAAGTATGACGTGTCTGCCTTTGATTGAGCTATTCTGCGCATTTAATGTCTGTGCAGAGTACGAGGCGTCAGTTACGCACCTTTTCATTTTTGGCGGTTACAGAGATCGAGAGCGAAAGCATCGAGGTGACCCTTGGGCTGCCGAGATGAAGGCCTATAAATAGGGCCTTCAGAGTTACAAATAACCTCTTCTGCTTTCTGCACTCTGTATCTTCCTTCTCCGGCATACCTTCTAGTTTCCTCAGGTGATCCCAGTTTTCTCCGGCCTTCTTCCTTCTTTTTCTTTAGCTTATCCTTTCTGTAAGTCT
The DNA here is from genome assembly GCA_036186865.1 of Eustoma russellianum. Taxonomy (NCBI): domain Eukaryota; kingdom Viridiplantae; phylum Streptophyta; class Magnoliopsida; order Gentianales; family Gentianaceae; genus Eustoma; species Eustoma russellianum. The sequence goes on from AP025055.1 coordinate 32,669,141, forward strand.
TCCTTTCATCATGTATGCTTCTCCTTCTCGCGATTCCCGGAATTTCTCTGAGGGCACTTCTTATACCGCCGGTGGTGGAGGAAATTCTAACTCTCCATCTCCGTCTGGTAGGACGGTCTCTGCTGATGACCGTCCCATAAGTAATCTGCACCGGGCCACTGGTGACACTGCTCAATCCAGTAGAGCCGTCATAGTGGTTGACTCTTCGCCGGAGCAAGCAAGGATTGCTCTTGCTCCGGCATCTGTGAACCCCTCCATTTTGGAGAGGGTTCCATCTCTTTCTACGGGGGTCCTTGAAAGGGGTCTACCTTCTTCTCTTGTCCAAGAATCTTTTCGTTCTTTGTCCGAGGCTGATCTGGGTCGGATCTGTAAGACTCATAGAATTGGTCGGGGTCGTTCGGAACATTCTGCCTCTGCCTGGCCAGACTGCTTACGATCTTCCAAAGGATTATGAAGCAGTCTACGAGGACTATTTTAAGTCGGGGTTCAGCCTTCCTATTCCTGAACCCTTTGTTAGACTACTTCGTGCCTATGGTCTTAGAATCCTTCAAATTCAGCTCAATGGCTTGAAACTTATCCTTTGCTATCTCCTTTTTCTTAGAGTAGCTGAATCCCCTTTTAACACAAATATTTTTAGAGCCTTTTTGCTTGTTGGGCCTCGCATAGTTGGTATTATTTCAGCAAGCGAGCCTCTAACATCGATTTTCTCTTCGCTGTTAATATCCCTACCTTTAACAAAAATTGGATAGGTAGATTCTTTTATGTCAAGAAGGCTGAGCTGTCGAAGGGTAACATCTGGAAGTCTGGCAGGGCAGACAATATGAAGCCAGACCCAAACTACTGTGATGAGGCAACCAGACTTCGGAGTCTGCCCATCTTCATTGATTGATAAAAGGTGGATTACGACATTTTAATGGCGGCCGACCTAAGACACGCGGCAGTGGGTCAGAACTATCTGCCCATTTCTCCCGATAACTTGATCATTGTCAGAGATCGGTCTTGATGCGCTCTATCTTTAGTATTTTTTCTGATTTTCAGTTGATAACCATCTTATTCTTAATGCACTCTCAATGTCTTCGGGCAACTCCAACCATGCTAGCAGAATGGTTGAGGCGGCAGCCAGGAAAAGAGCTCGAAAGGCCAGAAGAATGGCTGCTCTTTCCTTTGTTGGTGGGGGGGGCCTCTGCTTCAACCTTGCCCTCGGCTCTTCCTGCAGCCAAGCCAATTCAAGAAAAGCCCCATCTAGGTAATTAAGATTCCTTCAACCCCAAATCTTTCACTTGATCGTGATTTGGTTCTAACTCATTTGATGTTTCTCGCAGTTCTGCCCATTGAAATACAAGATGACGAGCCCGAGATTCAACCCCAACCTCTGGCCTCAGCTGAATTTAAAGAATGGAAGAGGTTGGTGAAAGCTCGAGCCTTCGCCCAAGAAAAAGGCAAAGGGACGAAGGCTCCAGTGGCCGAGATGCGGGACGTATCAGCCCCTGGAAATGGCTTCAACTGAGCCAGCTGAGGAAGCCCTGCCTCAGCCAGCTGAGTCGCATGACCCAATTCTTATTGGGTTTTTAGAGGGTGATTCGGCTGTGGACCCAGCCATAGCCAAAAAACTGAATAAAGTGGCTGTTCTACCTATGGATCAGCAGAAGTTCGAAGCAGCCCCCTGGGAGAATCTGAAGGAGGTCCTCCATTCCAACATCGCTCTGGTAAGTACATGAAACTTTTTTTTAAGTGTTCATTTAATTTTAACACTTTGTCTTTTTCTCACTTCGCCATTCTGGCAGGTCTGAGCTCAGGAGTTGGAAGCTTTGGCCCGAGGAGAAAGGTTTTACGAAGATCTTCAAGTTAAGTCCAGAGAGCTTGATGAAGCCAACCAGCAGAAAGCCGGAATGACTCAGCAGATCAACACTCTGTAGGCCGAAGTCTCCACATTCCAGCAAAGGACCGAAGATGCTGAGATGAGGTTGGCCACTTCCAACTCAAAGGTGGATGAGTTGGAACACCAAGTGGCCGACCTGGAGTTGGCTTCCACCCAATCTCTGACTGAGATTGAAGCCTTGAAAAAAGACAAAGCTGAACTACTACAGCGAAGCAATAATTTTGAAGAGCAGTTGGATCAACTACGTCAGCAATTAGCTGAGGCCGAGGTCAAGGCAGTTGCTGATTTTAGAAAATCCCAGCTGTTTGAAGAAAACATGATTATGTTGCAGAGTTCAGTCATGGAGGTCGGCCAAACAAAGGTCATCGACATCTGCTCAGAGATTCATCCAGAGTTAAACAAAGAAGATCCTCGACTGGCCAACCTTTATAACTCAACTGCCGACCAAGAGTGTAATGATCAATTCCAGTGTTTTTGGAAGGAGCTGACTTGCGCGAAGATGATGAATAGTCGTAGGATCTTTTCTTTGTAATATTGCTGAGCAGCCTCAGTACTTTGTACTTAATCTTTCATCAATGAAAAATTCTAAGTGTTTTGCAGCTTATAGCTTTCCCTTGTTCTGTTCTTTCTTTCCAGAATTTCTGCTAAGTTTTTACTTTCCAAACTTATTGTTGCCGAGATCCAACGTTGGCCTTGGTAAACGTAATCAGTTTAACTGAAAATAAACTAAGTTATCAAGCTTTAAAATGTAGAATAAATCTGTTATTCTGCCGAGCTGAGCCAAAAATTGGATAAGAACGAATCTTGCATTGCTTTAGCCGAGATTCAATGTGAATAATGCTTCGTAATAACCCAAGTCTTTAATTCGACTTAGCCAAAGTATTTAGGTTGAAAAGATCTTTCGGCCCAGGTTTCCCTTGTAGCGGCCGAGATAGTTCTGTCCAACACTTTTTAAACCGAACTTTTTCGTAGAGCTAATCTGGACTCCAGGATCTGCTCTGCCGAACATTTCTTGGATTCTTCCAAGTGTTGACGGATAAGTCATTTACTCTTATAGGACCGATCTGGACTCCAGAGTCTGTCCTATATTGTATTTTTTGCTCAGCAATTCTTGAACTGAGCCGATCTAGACTCCAGGATCTACTTCGCTAAACGTTTCTTTGACTCTTCCCAGTATTACCTAATGAGTCATTTATTCTTATAGGACCGATCTGGACTCCAGGGTCTGCCCTATAATCTACTTTTATGCTCAGCAATTCTTGAACTGAGCTTTCGCTGAGCCGATATGGACTCCTCGATCTGCTCCGCTAAACATTTCTTTGACTTCCCAGTATTGACTGTTGAGTCATTTTACTTTTATGGGACCGATCTGGACTCCAGGGTCAGCCCTATATTATATGGCCCAAGTTTCCCTTATTGCGATCGAGACGATTATGTTCAGTAATTTTTTTAAACTGAACCTTCGTAGGGCCGATCTGGACTCCAGGGTCTGCCCTGACGAATGTTTCTTGGATTCTTCCAAGTATTGATTGACGAGTTATTCCTCTAATAGGACTGATCTGGACTCTAGGGTCTGTCCTATGTTATATGGCCCAGGTTTCCCTTGTAACGGCTGAGATAACTCTATTCAGCAATTTTTTTGAACTGAACATCTTTAAGAAGACTGATTTGGACTCCAAGATCCGTCTTGCTGAGGTGTGAAACTTGTCACCTTCAAGATTCCCTTAAGATAATTAGATAGCAAATAGTTGAGTCCCCAACGTGGGAGGACATTTAGCCCGAGATGAAGCCTTGTTAAATTAGAAGGCGGAGGCATTGAGAGAATTAAGGTAAGCCCTTGACAAGCCTTAGACCCGAGGTCGACCGTGAGGTGGACATCCACGCTGAAGTGGACCCCTGATAAGCCCTATGGCCGAGGTGAACCTTTGCCGTGGTTGGAAGGATAACATATTACTTTCTTTACCTAATGAGCCATAAGAGAGAAGTCACCGAGGTGGAAAACTTGTGTCCCGAGCCCCTTTATGAGCCATAAGGCAGAGATCAGCTAGACGCGAATCTTGTTGGGCCCCAATTTTGTTACAACTCATAAATTGAGCATCAGGCAGCCACAGAGCTTTCTCACACCTAGATGAATCCCTTAATATGAACCATAAGGTAAAAATAAAATAAATATGCCCCAAGCCAGGCTCAGTAGCCATGTCTGGCCGAACTGATCTAGACTAGACATATCTCCAAATAGGTGGGCTGAGCTGAGACGGCTGAAGATCTTGATTAAGATGATAGAAATTTAAATCCCACTTGTTGATAAAAAGCACTTGCTTAATCCATGGAGAGCTTTTTTTGCAAATAGCAACTTTGTAACAAACAGTGAAAAATGTATTTAAAGTACATTTATGTACATGAGGATTTTGAATACACACTAGAAAGGTGAAACGATTCTTTTGTAGGCTTTATGTTTTTTAAATCAACCGTATACTTTCGGAAACCCATAATCTCTGCCCATCCGAATCTGAATCCTCATCTATTGGTGACCTGTGCTGATGTTCAGGTCGACAGTTTTCATCTGGAGGAGGCCTGCTAAAGTCCAACCTTTTGTGCAACCTTGACCTCGGATTGTAAAACCATTATAGGTGGTCGAGCTCAATCAGACGCCCAATCTCTTGGCCGAGCTGCCTGCAGTCTTCTGTATCATGACCAATATCATGATGATAAAGGCAATACAGTTGATGATTCCTCTTGTGGATAGGTCCTGTTAGGGGCTGAAGATCTCTCGCCAGACCCTTCTTCCTCATGTAGGAGAGAATGTGGGTCTTTGAAGCCAACAAAGAGTTTCTTTCTTTTCCTCAGCTCTCAATCGAATCTTGCCAGAACGCCTTTCTTGCAGCAGGGCTCTGTTGTTATTGTCAACTTCTCTGCCATATTTGAATGGCAGCAGTGTCTTTTGTGTGCGTTTTAAACTCTGGTGGCTAGACCTTTGTCCTGAACGCCTAGCCTCAGTCATAAATTCGGCCTGATGCTTAGGATGATAGTCAGGCCGAGTTAGAGAATACTCCAAGAGTTCCTTTTGTGGAAGAGAATTACTGGCATGGAACCCACCGGGTCCTGCTGCGGAAGCTTTTCCCTTCATCTATTTCACCACAGTTTGGAATACATTTGGATTTTTAGCCACATAACGTATGGCTCGCATATGCTCCTCATATGTGAAGGCAAGCAGTAGGAGTTGAGGAATTTCCAGGCTCTGAGAACACTGTTCCGTTTATTGTGGAAGAGGTCGTTGACGTCTTCTGGATGTCATAGGTTTCTTGGACCCTTTGCCATCCTTTTTATCCATCTTTCCAACAATGGACTGGTAAGATAAATGCCAAGAACGCCTTGAAAGGCTGTTTTAAGGAATACAAAGGCAAGAGACCCTCTTTCTAGCGCCAAATGATGAGTCCATAGATGCTCACCGATTGGATAAGAGATGACCCGAGTTGTATGCCGTTAATCTCCCGTCTAAATCCGTCAATGGAACCTGAGAAGAAAGAAAAACGTTAGAAGTCCCAGGGCGCTGTCCTGGGAAAAACCTCCGACGCTTAAGTCAGTTATGGGTGTTTTAGTAGGCAATTTATGCCGGAATAAGGTTTAGATGAAACATGTAATAAGATCTCACTGAGTATATGGCTGTTTAGGTGTTGGCCGAGATGGAGTTCATAGAAAGTAGCTCCAGAAGTTGTTTCAAGAATTGGATCTCCCTCCTTGTCTGGAAAGAGGGATATTTATACTCAAGTTTAAGGAGGTCTGACCTCCTGCCCGATTGATGGGATGGTGATGCGCTTGAGACGGCGGTCTTGTCTGCTGCAGGTGTGCAGTATGATGAGACAAATGTTTGAAACCGTAGCTGTGTCAGTGGTTGACTCTATGATAGGTAGGTCGGCCTGTAATGATGACCTTGTACTGAGCCAGTCGATGCTTGACTCCTGGAAAGTATTCTGCAGAACTGCCTTAGTGGGTCCCAGATGCCCGTAGATAATATCTTCTTCTGATCTTATCCGAGAGACTCTGAGTAATAGTGTTTACGAGAGCAGAGCCGAGATCAGAACTCAGTGTTGATAAGAAACCAAGGCCGAGGCCTGAATAAGTGTCCTTTGAAAGTTGTGCATTGTTGATTCATTTACTTGCCGAGGTTGGCTGTAAGCGGTAGCTTTGACTAAAGCTTTCCCGAGCCGAGGTGCAATAGGTCAAGCTGTCCTTTCAAGATGGCTTCATACCTAACCAATCTTGGCCATGTTGAGCAAGTGCCGACCTGACTCAGGTATGCGGCCGAGCTGACCAAGAATTATAGTTGAATTTGCCTTAGTCGTATTAATAAACTTACTTCAGCTAAAGGCATAAGATGGCCGAGCAGAAATGCACTCCTGCCGAGCTGCAGGAGTTATCTCAAACCTTAATTTGTCGTTGACCGTTTGTTGACTAACTGAATATTTTTTTGGCTCATCACTATCTATGACGCATAAAATGTATCAATTGCATAAAAAAGAAAAGAATACAAAACAATTTTTTTATCTAATCATAATAGTGTTTTAGATTTAAATCTCAACTTACAACCATCGTCGTTTTGCGAAAGTGTAAGCAAACGCCTTTTTCTTGTGGAGTGGTTATCTCATCTATGATCGATTAGGAAATTCACACCTGGAAATTGGACAAGAATCACGAGACACTTCACTTCACAGCTCAGCTCAGTGTATCGTACAGCCCACATTCAATTTGCCGCCGTTTCCTCACTTTCTCTAATCCAATTCCCCATGCGACCGTACTCCAAAGTCAACTTTAATTAACTTGGACCAAAAGACGAAATCTCTCGCTCTGGACCTACTGTTTCAGTCGAAAAGAGTATTATGAATGATGTAAATTAGGAGTTTAGCTGCCTCCTAGGTTAGATGACGACTTATGCAGTGATCTACACAAGATGTCCTGCAAACCAGGCCTTCGACATAGCAGCAGTAGAACACTCACACTGTGCGTATTCCTAGAATCGACCGTTTGACCTCCTGAGACAAATCTCAACCCGAGTAACAATTAGATTATACCATAGGACAGCCTCCAGGGGCATAGTCCAGTGGTAAGTGGCAAAGGTGATTGGGGCTAGAACCCCGACGTCCCGAGTTCGAGTCCGTGTGGAGACAACCCTTGTTGAAATATTACAACGGTTGCCTCTGGGCTGGCTGAGTCTCGAGTGTCCTCTCCCTTTGCAGGGCTGCCGGTGGAGCACATCTCTCGATTTACATCTCACCTGGCTAAGAGGCCTCTGGTACAGGTGGGTGAGAACCCACCCCTCATCAAAGATTATACCATAGGACAACTTTAATTAATTACTACCACTAAGATCTGCTCATCGGCAGCTCAATATGATTTGATATCTCTTTACTTCACATTTTTTTCAGATCCATGTATTATATGATGAACTTATCACTGTTAATATGATAAGCGTATCCAACCCTCGATTAGCCAAATAGAGATGTGTTTCTTTTTTTTGTTTTAAAAATATTGTCACATGTAGATGACAGATAATTTAAGAAGACATTATGTAATATATAAGTTGTTAATGTATTTTGTTGCAATATTTTCGTTCTAATCTTATCGTCCAAGTTTTATTTTCTTTCTTATGTATTAATTGCACAATTATAATTATAAAAGTATTATAGAAACATTAGCTATTAATGCGCTTGGGGACACTTACAAGTTAAATCGTCTGTCTTCTGGATTAAATTCGTTCAAATTATGTGATTTAAAAAATATAGTACGATAAATTATTATGGATAGCATAAATTATTTAATACTATTTTCATTCTAATCATTATAATGTGATCTTCAGTATAAAGTAAATAAATTTCTTTCTGAAATTTTATTTGCTAAAACATACATAAGAGAACAAAATAAATTAAACTTTTATTGAAGAGTATGTCTGGAGAAAAAACCATAAGCCTAATATATTATGAAATGTTTTCACAAAAAAAAAACACTTGTAAGAAGTTATGTGTTTATTTAAGAGTTTAATAAAGTATCTATTATTTTTGATATTTTATTTTATGTTAATAATATCTTTTTGTCATAAGTGCCTTTAATGCATCCATTTTTCTAAAGATGAAATTTGTCTTTATCTATAAAAAGTAAAATAATTTTACAAATCAATCCTTTTGCCCATTCAAAGTGAACAATTATTTGAAGTAAAAAAAAAGTACTATTAAATTGCTTGATTTGTGATGGGTAAAAGTCAAGTGCTTGTTCTTCCTTTTTTTTTTGTCTTTTTCTCCATTTCTCACTCTACACACATTCCAATAATGTTACTCTTTTTTATTTTTTTCACCATATGAAAAAATAACTTTTGCATGAGTGACATTAGCTTTAAAAAATTGATTATCTTATATGAAAGATCGAGTTACAAGAATTAAATCAAATATCATATTAAATATTTTATATTATCTATATTGATAAGTCAAAAATAAAAAGTCAAATGTATGCTTACACCATTATGAAAAATGTAAATGAAAAATAAAATGATAGAACAAACTGAACCATTTTTTTGAGAGAATAGATACATTTACTGCATATAGTGGATGGATACTTAAGCTATAAGGATAAAGTGAATATAACACTAATAATAATAATAATAATGACTTTAAAAAAATGAATTCTTGAATATCCCTTTGTCCTAAAAATATTAACGTAATTTAACTTAAACAAAGTTTATTTTTGAATTATATTCAAGTCAAACCAAAAGAATAGTTTTAATAGTTTTAGAACTGAAGGAGTATTGTTTTGGAATAGCAGAAGTATAATAATATAAAGAAATTCTGTAATAGTCTTCAAGCAACTGCGACTAGTTATTTTTCAATCCATTAAATATATAAAGTGTACGACGCTTTTAATATGTGATCGTTTCATTGTGTTAATAATTACTTTCAGTTACTCGCAAAACAACATAAAACATGTCATTTAAACCTGTCTAGTCAAGAAATGAAGAGGTGGATTCTGTGGTGGATAATCTTTTGCCTATTGCTGCACCTTCAGAGCTTGTTCCCCCAGATGGTAAACAACAAGCTGATGTTTATCTCAATGCACATTCTCAGGTGAATATTGAAAAGTTCCTTACGAGTGCCTATCAGGGAATTGGTGATTTATCCCCCGCTGTGGAGTGTTATGGGGGTGGATGAGTTGTTGGATCAGGAGTTGGGCCCTTATGGCCCCTCTATGGATGATAAGGTTCTGCATCAGTCTATGGACTTTATCAAAGTCTTGACAAAGAAGGAGAAAAGAAAGCTATCAAAAGCTCAGAAGGATCATCCTTCTAAGCACAAAGGTAAGGAAGGTTCTTGTTCTAACCCTTCTCAATGATTATTGCATTTTGGAATGTTAGAGGGTTGGCATCCCCTCAGAAGCAATGTGAAGTGATGAACTTCACCCGGAAAAATAAGATTGACTGTATTGGGCTTTTAGAAACGAAGCTGTCGGATAAAAACTTTCAGCATCTCATTAGTAATGTTTTTGTTGGCTGGTCTCATATCAGCAATTTTGAGGTCCATCCTGGTGGTAGGATTCTGGTTCTATGGAAGAAGTGAAATCTTTAGCTGATGACAGGAATCTTGTTCTTTCTTTTGTCTATGGCCACAACTCGGTAATTCAGAGGAGAGACTTGTGGAGCATTCTTTCTCAGGTCAGTGTGGGAATGTCTCTTCCTTGGGCTATCCTGGGAGACTTTAACACCGTTTTCTCGGATGATGAGAAGATCAATGGCAGGGAAGTTACTGCGTATGAGCTTAGAGACCCTCTGGAGTTTTGTTCTGACTGTAGCTTGATTGAGTTGGCTTACTCTGGGTGTAAATTCACCTGGACAAATGGGACTGTTAAGAATAGATTGGATAGGGTTCTGGTTAATGGTGCTTGGCTGGATTGCTTTAGTCACTCCTCCTGCCACTTTCCTGTTTCTGGGTGTTTGTCGGATCACTCACCTGGGATTGTTACGTTGGAGCAGAATACTCAGCGCTCAAGAGTCAACTTTAAATTTTTCAATATGTGGACTAAACATCCAATGTTTCTGCATTTGGTGGAGGAAGCTTGGAGTCTGAATTTCTATGGGAAGAAGATGTTTGTAGTCTGCAAGAAGCTAAAGCAACTCAAATTGTTGCTCAAGCAGTTGAATAATCGAGATTTTGGTCACATTTCTGAAAGAGTGCAGAGGGCTAAGTCTCACTTAGAGGAATTGCAGGTTCGCTTCCAGGTTGATCATAGTAATATCCATTTGAGAAATGAGATTAAGGAACTGGAGATGTGTACAAGAAGACTACAGAAATGGGAAAGATGCTTTTATGCCCAGAAAGCTAAAGGGATGTGTACTAGGTTGGGGGATAGGTGCACTAAGTTCTTCTATAGTTGGGTGAAAAGAAGTGCTTCTAGGGGGAGGATTTCTGCGGTTGAAAGGAATGACGGGTCCTTTGCTACCAATGCTTCGGATATTGCGGATGAATTTATTGGTTTTTTCCAGTCTTTGTTGGGATCATCTGAGGATACTCTTTCGGTTCAAAGCTCTGTTTTTAATGCTGGGCCGCTCCTTTCTGATTCGGATGCTGCCTTCTTGGTTCGACCTGTTTTACCGGAAGAGGTTAAAAATGCATTTTTCTCTATTGGTAAGGACAAGTCTCCGGGGCCTGATGGTTATAATGCTCAATTCTACATCAAAGGATGGTCTGTTGTGGGGGCAGATGTCACGGATGCTGTCTTGGAATTTTTTGAAAACGGTAGGCTCCTTAAGAAAATCAATCATACTTCCATTGCCCTTATTCCAAAATCTGATTCTGCCAGGAAGGTTGGGGAGTTTCGGCCTATATCTCTTTGCAATGTGCTTTACAAGGCCATTTCAAAGATTATTGCTGGCAGGCTTGCCATGGTCCTTCCAAAACTTGTTGATGAGGCGCAGGCTGGATTTGTTAAGGGGAGAGCCCTTGCTGAAAATGTTCTACTTGTACAGGAACTTCTCAGAACTTATAGAAGGAAGTCTTCTGTTCCCAAAAGCATTATTAAGGTGGACATTAAAAAAGCTTTTGATTCGGTTTCTTGGACCTTCTTGGAGGATGTCCTTTTGGGTCCCAATTTCCCGTTAATGTTTATTGCCTGGATTAAGGAATGCATCACTACTACTAGTTATTCTATTATGATTAACGGTTCATTGGAAAGATACTTTAAAGGAAAAAGAGGCTTAAGACAAGGTGACCCCATTTCACCCTTTTTGTTTGTCTTAGGAATGGAATATCTTTCTCGTATGTTGAAAGGCTTATGTGCAAACCCAAGATTTAAATTTCATGCTAAGTGTGGTATTCATAAAATTACTCACTTAGCATTCGCAGATGAGCTATTGTTATTCTCTTACGGAGACCTTAATTCTGTGCGTGCTATGATGGAGACGCTGGATGTGTTTGGAAATACTTCAGGACTAAGATGTAACAATGCTAAATCTGAGATTTTTTCAGCGGGAATGAATGAGGATGCCAAGGTTGAAATCATTAACTTTTCTGGTTTTAGTTTGGGCTTGCTACCCTTTCGGTATCTTGGGGTTCCTATTGCGGGTTACTCCCTTCAGCTTGCACACTTTGGAGCTTATTTGAAGCGCATTACTAACTACACCTCCTTGTGGAACTGTAAATCATTATCATATGCTGGTAGGCTGGAGTTGATTAAAGGGGTATTGTATGGCGTTCATGCCTTTTGGATGGGAATTCTTCCCATCCCATGTTCTGTGCAGGTTCACATGACCAAAATTGCAAGGAATTTCTTGTGGGGTTGCAAGGAGGACCGCTGCAAGAAGGCTTGGGTTTCTTGGAAACAAATTTGCTTGCCCAAAAGAGAAGGTGGATTAGGTATTTTTGATCTCAAGGCCTGGAACAATGCCTTGTTATTAAAGCACCTCTGGAATATTCAGGCCAAAAAAGACTCTCTATGGGTGCGTTGGATTCATCATTTTTATAAGCTTCAGGATGTGATTTGGGCTTACCGGGTTAATGCCTCTGACTCGTTTTTCATTAAGAAAATTATGCTTATTCGGGATCTTCTTCTTGATCATTTTCACGGGGCTAGTGTTTGCGATGCTGAATTAACAAAATGGATGGTCGTGAAAGGTGAGCTTTGCTCGAATGCTTATGACGTTTTCAGACACAAGGCGCATAACGCTCCTTGGGTCAGAATTGATTTGGGCCTCCTCCAATACCCCCAAACATTGTTTTACTCTCTGGATGGCCGTTAGGAATAGGCTCCCTACGCGCGACAAGCTGCATTTTGTCATCAATGATCCTTCTTGTCCGTTTTGTAGTGTTGAGGATGAGACTCAAGATCATTTGCTATTTTCATGTTCGGTTGCGAGACATGTTTGGAGGTGTGTTCTTGACTGGTTGCACATTGCACAGTGCTTTACCTCTTTGAATGCGATGATTAGGTGGTCTTTACAGCACACTAGAAGGCGCTGCAGGAGATCTTCCCTTTCTAAGGCTGCTTTTGCTGCTACGATTTATTTCCTATGGAATGCTAGGAATCGTAGAATTTTTGAGGATCAGGTAGTTAACGTTCAGGATGTTGTTCATAGAATTATTACACACGTGTATAGGACAATAGAATCGTGTTGATTTTTGGGTGATTGTATGATCAGCATCCTGGGTATGCCCAGTGTATTTGTACATGCTTGGATCCTTTTTGATCTCTGGTTAAATGAATTTTCACATTTTAACCAAAAAAAAAAGAAATGAAGAGTATTTACTTACTGATGAACCAAAATAGACTACCTGTTAGTCAACAATGGTCAACGATAGACGATTGGGCATAAATGTGCCAAGTCCCGCAGGTCGGCACCAAAGTACTCCTGCTCGGCCAAGTTACACTTCGGTCATATTCTTATCATCAGAGGTGTGCATCTCAGCATCCGGACTAAACTATAGTTCGGCCAAAGTGCACTTCAGCACAGCTCGATTAAAAGCTTATTAAGATAGCTAAAACGAACTCGCCTACAACTTCTGATTCAGCTCGGCCACATAGCCGAGACAAGCCGGTACTTGTTAATACGTGAAGAATTGTTGAAGTGTAATGCTACAAAATGATTCATCTCAGCTCGGCAAGGTCATATATTTGCAAATGATTCATCTCGGCCACAACACAAAACTCACAAACTCAATGAGATATTTCTCAGGTTTCTTCAAGCCTTTATATTCCAGCATAAATTGCATAGGCCAACACCCATAACTGACTTAAGCGTCGGAGGGTTTTCCCGGGGCAGCGCCCCGGGACCTCTAACGTTTTTCTTCTTTCTCAGGCTCCGTTGAAGGATTCAGACGGAAGATTAACAGTACATACTCCGAGTCATCTCTGACCCTCATGGGCTGCCCCGGGACCTCTAACGTTTTTCTTCTTTCTCAGGCTCCGTTGAAGGATTCAGACGGAAGATTAACAGTACATACTCCGAGTCATCTCTGACCCTCATGGGCTGCCCCCGGACCTCTAACGTTTTTCTTCTTTCTCAGGCTCCGTTGAAGGATTCAGACGGAAGATTAACAGTACATACTCCGAGTCATCTCTGACCCTTATGGTGACCATCTCGGACTCATCACTTACTGTATCCTGTCAGCCGATCGAAATTCCCTGTTACCCATTTTTTGTTCCAAACATACATATTTCATCAATGTTTACTCATTTAGGTATAAAAGACATTTGTACATTTTAATAGTCACGTATGCATTAAAGAAAATCTAAGGGGGCATTAAAGAAAATCTAAGAGAAATATCCTTCCCCTGTAGTGTGTTAGTGCATGTTAAAATTTTTGTATGCTTACGTCTCATACTGCTGGGAAAGTTTTTCCTTTGCCTTGGTTAAGAGGAAAGCCCTCGCGCTTCTTCTACCTTATTTGGGGCGATCCTCCTCGGACTGTAGAGAATCTGTTGGTACAATTATTATTATTTGAAACAAAAGAGGTGTTCTAGGTGGTCATACGTCTAGAACAGAGGCTAGTGGTCCAAATAACTGCTCCACCCAAACATTTTAATGAGTAAAATTAAAAAAACTTGTTCACCGAACCTAGCTTAGTTGGTAGTCGAGTTTGGCAAATGCTCCAACAAAAGTCGCAGGTTTGAACCAGGACACACACCGTGGGTGCAATATTACTATCTGGCCTAGTAATGACTGTAATATTGTATCCGGCCGAATTGAGTTAAAGAGTTGCTAAACCAGTTTGTATTAAATATCTTGTGTGAATTATGACAATGCCTCTATATGACTGAAGCAGTAAAAGCCTTTGAAGCCAAAGATTTGACCTTTTCCTACAACAAAATCGGAAAAAACTTCCCAAAAGAGCTGGCAAGTTTTGAACTGAAACACAAGAAAAACTTTCACGTGTTTCCGTACCATCAACCTCAAAGGAGGCGCTTCCTGCGTATCCTTGGTTTTGTACTGTTAGACTTAAAGAAGGGGCCAACTATGTTTTCCAAGTAGAACCACTAGACTATGCTTCTTTATCTTGTCTAGTTGTGTCCAGTTTCTGGGTAATAAATATGTGGAAATCTTTTTTTCTAATGGTAAAAGGTCAAATTCTTGGACTAGGAGACATCCATTGCTCCATTTGTATCGAGGTGTGAATGATGTAAATCAGAAATTGGTCATCCTCTTAGATTGGTAAGGCATGATCAGAAACATGCACAAGATGTTCATTGTCAATTAGACCAGCAACCTTTCAACTTACTTGGACCGGATAAAATGGTTTAAGCCATTACTTGCACATATAACAGTTTTGCAACCGCGATGCACGTGTCCTGATCATACATGTGACCTTCTAGTTGCAATGTCCTAATCCAAATAACAACTGAGCTATGTTCTGGGAGCGGAGATTTTTTTTTTCACCAGAATTCTGTCCAAGGTAATGGAGCAAAAAAGAAAAGGAAAAAAAACAAACCAAGATATTGTCCAAATAATAGGGATGCCAATTATTTTCATGCCGTCGTCATGTGCTATGGGTCCAAACTATTGTGACTTAATTAGTAGTTAAAACTGCCTAGTTTAAAATGAAGTTAAATTTGTAGAACACACATACTCACCTCGTGTTGAGAGGATATCTTTTGGCTGAGGCAATGATCACAAAACACCCAATGTCGTTTGTGAAACCAACCAAATGTCAAAGCTCTTATAGATGTCCTGATATCCCAGTAGGAAGCCTCAACACACGATCAAATGTATAGATATGCATGACACAAAAAGATAAATGGAGAATGGACGTATGGGGCATGTAACGTCTCAAGAACTTATGTATATATATGCATTATACACAAATATATATCAAGAATAGATGGGCATGTAACGTCCAGAACTTGACCTAGCACCGATACATATGCATGATACAACAACAACAACAACATTACTCATTGCCTTAGAGGCTCAAGCCTATTGCTGGGTATGGAGGGTCGGATGTACGCAACCATACTCATCTGTTAGAAACACATGGAGGTTGTTTCCTGATGACGCATAATGATGCGTCAAGTTATGTCGATTAACTGCGCGCTACTTCACAATATAAGAAAAGCAGCCAATTTAGTGAATCATTTTGTTTTATTCCATCATATTTCAAAGTCAAGAAAGGGTGTGTCCTTGATTCCATTGGAAATGGAAAGAATACATATGCATGATACACAAATATTATGTGGTATCCTGAAACTAAAACTTAGGGAACACAAATATAAATGGAACACGCACGGGATATGTGAGATCCTGAAACTCAGGCATGACGATATTGTTGTGCGTCTAACAATAGTAAATGCCAATTTTTTAGCTTTGTGCTTGTTAGGGGTGTTAAGCGAACAGAACAGTTCGCGAACTGTTTGAGTCCTATTGGTATTTGGTTCGAGTTCGTTTGTTAATTCTACTTAAACTAGCCGAATACGAACATCTATTTGGGTTCGTTTAGTAAAACGACCTAAACTGTTCGCGAACTGTTTGGCTCGTTTAAACAGTTATAGTGTTATCGAGCCAAATTCGGACTAATTTTAAAGCTCGTTTATCTAAACAAATCGAGTCGAACAATTAGTTTATCTAAACGAATCTGAATTCGAAAACCTAGTATTCGGTTCGATTCGGTTCGTTAACACCGTTGATTCTAAAAGAATTAGCACAAATTGCCATTTAATACTTATGTGCATATTTATACATTATGGATCACGAAACTGTTCATGCTGTTACTATTTTGCAATGGATGTTAGACACGCTTTCCTTTGTTAATTCTGTAATATTTGCTTTCTCTCCTGCAGTGGAGTCTCTCTCTGCTGCTTTTATCTCATTAGTTATGTCCTTTGTCTTTAAATGTAGAAGATGTAAAAAGGATTTATTTGGCACTATATTTTGGCTAGAATATACCATGAAACACTTTATGTCTTTGTATTTTGAACAAGTTGTTCTCGGATTTGAGAAGCCTCCCTTCAACCTAAACTTTTTATTTAAAATAGAAACGAGAGTGATAGTTTGGAGGGGATGGTTCATGCTCCAAACCAAGAAGGGAAATTCCTTCTATTGCGATATTTAACTAAATCTGTTATCCTTTTACTTTCTTCCTTGTGTACTTTTATTCTTTTTTTCCCCTAAGACAAAAGGCTATTATGATCTTAGCAGGTACATTATCTTATAAGACGGGCAAACTAAGGAAAATACCACAGGTAACTGTGATTGCACTTTTTGTCATTCTATTATTGGATAAGAATTAATAGCAATGGTCCACAAAATGTTGTGATTAAGCATACTTTCTGGATCATTCACTTTAACAAAAATGTGAGTATTGATGTAACTTCCATAAGATAGAATTGTAGCAAGTGCTAGCAAGCATCGTCTGCCTATGGTCTTGCAGAAATGGACAATAGCTCTAAAATTCATTTAAAAACATCTGCTATATTAAGCCTGCTTCATATTATAACACCTCCAGATATCTCAAAAAAAACACTCCACAGGCAGCATAACAATGAGCCACATTATTGTGTCCCAACAATGCAAGTTCATGAATCAATCTATATCAGTCGTATTGCCTGAAAGAACATATAAAACCATATGGATGTGCTAAGAAGCAAGTTATATAACTATATGGATGTGCTAAGAAGCAGGCTAAGCTGTTAGTCAGAAGACTAGGTGGGAGCTCCCAGGACATAGTCCAGTTGGTACTCGGGTTGGGATTTGTTCCAAGAGGTCAATAGTTCAATTCTAGGGATACGCACAGTGTGAGTGTTCCTCTGCTGCTAGGCCGAAGGCCTGGGTTGTGGAAGGACACCTCGCGTGTATAACTGCGTAAGATCTCATCCAACCAGAAGGCCGCTGGCCTCTTGATTTACATCTTCTACACATTCTCTTTGCGGCTGGGCCGAGAGACCTTCAGAGTAAGGGATTTCATCTTTTGTTTCAGGAAGACTAGGAGGGATATATGGAAGAGGACTGGCTGCCATTCATTCATACTAAAATACTGGTTGAGCGAATTTCCTGCTCAGAGGAGTGCACCATGGACAAATTCCCTATTGATTAATTGCTTTTCTTATTTCTGAAAGCGCGAATATTAAAAATGCACTATCTCAGCATATTAAATTAGAAGGACTTCTTGAAGGGCATAGAGTAATTTTCAAGTCGAGAACAAATTTCGGTTTATAACAAAGAAAGTGAATATGCAGGGGTAATCCATCAGAAAACCACTTGCATGGAGATCAAAATGAGCACAATCTCAGGATATTCATAGCAAGGTGGGAATTAAAGCCCTAGTTCAGAAACATACAGTAACAAAGCACATCATAATTTTTGAATTTGACATTCATACATGCAAAACCAAATGGATATATATCAACGGTGGAGTGTTACTGTGTTAGCCAAAAAAACAACTCTACGTTATAATTGCAATGCGTAATTCATTGTCAATGGCAAACTGAGATTTTTATTCAGTTACAAAAAAGTTTAGGAGAAGGGCAGGTTACGTAATTCTAAGACGACAGCTTCTAGGTTGGACTAGGAAAGTGAAGTCTGTCGGAATTTCATATGCGCAAAGTTTAAATGCGGAAGCATAAGTTTAAATCATTTGGATAGCACACATTGTAAAATATAGAAGCTTGTATTGTAAAATAGAGAAACATAAGTTAGAGGGTGAACTGTTAAAATTTTTATTAAGACTTACTTGGACTTCAAATGTACACGAGTTTGCCTTTTATAAGGCTTGGAAGAGGTAAAAAAACTTCAAGCCACCAACTGCTATCTAACGGCTATATTTTATTTACAATTGTTAGTTTCTTCAATCCACTGAGCTTGTGGATGTATGAAATGTATAGTATATTTGTATAAATACATGAACACTCTTTTTCCTCTATTTTCTCTGTTTTGCATTGCTCTGTTCATCTCTTCAGTGTTGCCTCCGAGGTTCTTGTATTTTTCTAAGTGTTTTAGCTCGGCATTGCAGTCTATTTGTTGCCTTTAGCTCGGCGTTGCAGTCTATTTGTTGTCTTTAGCTCGGCAGTGCAGTCTCTTTGTTGTCTTCAGCTTGTCTTAGTTCCATACTTCTCTTTACCTCATCTCCTCTTCAATTCAGCACAGTCATACTTCATTCGTTTCACCTCAGCTCTTCTTCAGTTCAGCACGTCCTTACTTTGTCTCTTAGTGCAGGTCAGTTCGGTTGACTAACTTTGTTCAGTTCAACTCAGCTCCTTTATCACCTTGGTATTTCTCATTTTAACTCAGCTCGACACTTCTTTTTTTTTTTGTTTCACTATCTCTTCTTCACCTTGGCTCTTTATCACATCACCTCACCATTGTGTGCTTTCACCTCTGTCTGCACTGTTTACCTTTGATCCTCACCTCGGTATGGCACCTCGGTTCGGCACTCCTTTACTTCTCTCCATTTCAGCTAGACATCTCGGCTTGGTATGGTACCTTGATTAGTCACTTCGCTTATTTCTGCAGACTTATTCTTCGACAAAGTGTACAGTATATTCGTATATAATATATGTAACAACTGTATTTTATTTACAATCGTTTGTTTCTTTAATCCACTGTGTTAGTGGATGTATGAAGTGTACAGTATATTTGTATAAATACATGAGCACTCTTTTTCTCGTATTTTCTCGGTTATGCCATTGCTTTGTTCATCTCTTCAATGCTGCCTCCGAGATTCTTGTATTTTTCTAAGTGTTTTAGCTCGGCATTGCAGTCTCTTTGTTGTCTTCAGCTCGTCTTAGTTCTGTGCTTCTCTTCACCTCATCTCATCTTCAGTTCAGCACGATTATACTTCATTTATTTCACCTCAGCTTTTCTTGAGTTCACCACGTCTTACTTTGTCTCTTAGTTCAGGTCAGCTCAGCTGACTGACTTTGTTTAGCTCAGCTTAGCTCCTTTTATCACCTCGGTATTTCTCATTTTAGCTCACATCGGCACTTCTTATTTTGGCTTCAATATCTCTTCTTCACCTCGGCTCTTCATCACATCACTTCAGCATTGCATCCTTTCAACTCTGTCTGCACTCTTTATCTTTGGTCCTCACCTCGGTATAGTACCTCGGCTCGACACTCCTTTACTTCTCTCCACTTCAGCTAGGTATCTTGGTTTGGTATGGTACCTCGCTATTCACTTTGTTTCTTTTTGAAGACTTATTCTTCAACAAAGCCAAAAGAACGCAGAAATGCAAGCCCACACAATCTCACCTCTTCAAGCGTGAACTTTCTGAGAGGATCTCAAGGAAGTGAGAAACCATGTAGCCTGTCCAGAACGAAGACCGAAGCTGATGTATTTTTCAATTATCTTTTCCTGCGAAAGTTCGGTAAAATATCCCCTTCCTACAACCACGTTCTCTTCCTTAGCAAGCCACTCAACTTCAAGCTGAACCAGGTCTCCCCCAACTTTAATAGAATCTAGCAAATTGCAAGCCACCTCAATGACACCTTCGCCATGAACAAACGCCATGGGTTGCAACGATGGTAGTCCAACTCCTCTTCCACTCACCCCCTTTGCATATCTCCAAACAGCAGCTACATCAGAGGAGAAGATTGGGACATTGTAGTTATCAACTTATCTAGTCGCTCCAATCACACTCACACCCTTTCTTCCATCAGTTAAATAAGAACCCTCATCTGGTTAACTTTTAAAAGATTGAACTTGGGGCCACCTGAAATATCCCAGCTCCCTCCTGATTGAATCTAGAGATTTCCTTCCTGGTGAGCTGCTCCATATGAAAATGTGGGAACTGCAAGCCATGTTTACAATTATCAGCAGTGATTGAGCAGTAGCCAAAACTGAATGAAAAAGCAATTCCACTTCCTTAGGTTTTATACAAGATAATGCATCGTCGTCATACAATGCACCTAATATTAAAGGAAGAACTGAAAAATAAGCTGATCATATCAACCATCGTCCAAAATGAAGTGGAAGGAGATTTCACTGTTAATACATTGCTGCAGAAACACTCTCACAATAGATTTGGATAGGTAATGCCTCTATATGTAGATCTTCAAAAACTCTTCTGATCCAAATGTCTTCATATATTTCTAGTGCAGGTGTCCTCAGCTCTCCTTCTGCACTGCTTCTTGACACTACTGGTTGCTTCTTGCTTCGCCAAGTGACCATATTTCCCCACAAAAAGATTCCATAGCTGTAGTTGATCTCATATCAATCTTTGTTCTAGCCCAGTCTCCATCTGTAAAGATCTTG
The DNA here is from genome assembly GCA_036186865.1 of Eustoma russellianum. NCBI lineage: Eukaryota > Viridiplantae > Streptophyta > Magnoliopsida > Gentianales > Gentianaceae > Eustoma > Eustoma russellianum. The sequence goes on from AP025055.1 coordinate 32,689,731, forward strand.
ACACTTGGATTCGTGCTCTTCCTGAAACACAGTCCTTGTCCTGGTGCATTTTTGTGATGCAAAACTAACTGCATAACAAATATCTGGCCTAGTATGTGATAGATAGATTAACTTTCCAACCAAACTTTGATAGATAAGCTCATTGGTTGGGGTAGTATCCCATTGATCTCTTGGCTTATGTTCAGACTCTACTGGTGTGCTTGCTGGTCTGCATCCGAGCAGACCAGTTTCTTTTAGGAGGTCGAGTGTGTACTTTCTTTGGGAAATAAACATTCCTTCTTTGTTCGTAGCAATCTCCATTCCTAAGAAGTATCTCAGCTTACCTAGGTCATGCATTTCAAAATGCTTAGATAATTGTGTTTTAATGTTAGCTATGACGTGGTTATCATTCCATGTTATTATAATATCATCTACATATACTATTAGCCCCCTTAGGTGAAACTTTGGTAAACGATATATGGTCACTATGGCTTTGGTTAAATTCCAGGTCGGTCACTACTTTTGTGAAGGTTTTGAACCATGTCCGAGGTGATTGCTTCAGCTCATATAGAGACTTTCTTAACTTACAGACTTTATCCTTATTTGTTTTATTATTAAATCATGGTGGTATACTCATGTAAACTTTCTTTGCTGAATCCCCATTTAGAAAAGCACTCTTTGCATCTAGTTGGTAAAGTTCTCAGTCTAGATTAACTGCTATAGAGAAGATGACCCTAATGGTGTTTAGTTTAGCAACTGTTGGGAATGTTTCTAAATAATCTACTCCATATGTTTGTGTGAAGCCTTTAGTACTAATCTTTCTTTTTATTTATTCACAGTTCCGTCATTGTTGTATTTCACTGTAAATATCCATCTACACCCTACTGGTTTGGTTGTTGCTGAGCTGAGAGTTAACTCACAAGTTTAATTATTTTTTAAGACACTCATCTCTTCAGGTATTGTCTTTCTCCATTCTGGTCGGCTGAGTGCTTCTTCTATATTGTTGGGTATGAACTTATTATCAAGTGAGCATACAAATGTCTTAAAGTTAAAATTCAACCTATTGTATGATATGTATTCTTCAATGGGTATTTGGTGCATATGAGATTCTTAGTACATTCTCTTGTTTCCTTCCTTAGGGCTATTGGTATGTCGTCTGTTTGAGTGATGTGGTCATACTCAGTGGTGTTCTTTAAAGGGTTTTCCTCTAATTCAGTCTAGAGGTGATTGTTCAAGAGTATCAGGTCGGTTGCCACATCCCAGATTTTCATGATCATTAGAGATGATAGGAGGATTGATTCTGGGTTGTGAGTTGGTTGTGCGATCTAAGATGCCCAGCAGCCGAGCTGTGATGTGCAGCTCGGCTGAGCAGTTGAACTCGATAGATTTGGTAATTGGGAACTAGAATCATACTCGTTGCTCTTTAATTCTTCTGTTTTTTAATGGATCTGTAAAATGCATGTTTTTCATCAAATATGACATCTAATGTTATATACATTTGTCTATTAGCTGGACAATAACACTTGTATATTTTCTGTGAATTAGAGTATCCCAAGAAAATGCACTTTATAGATCTAGGGTCTAGTTTACTCCTAAGTCCGTGCTGAATGTGTACATAGGCTACACATCCAAACAATTATAGTGGTAGTTCTGAAAGAAGCTTAGAGTGTGGGAAATGTATAAGGAGCATCTCTCTAAGAGTTTTGAAAGATAAAGTCTTGGATGACATCCTATTTATTAGGTATATGGCAGTAAGCAGAGCTTCAACCGATTATTATTTGGGCACATTCATGGCAAACATAATGGCTCGGGTGACTTCAAGGAGGTGTCGATTTTTTCTTTCAGCTACACCATTTTGTTGAGGGGTATATATACATGAAGTTTGGTGATGGATACCATTTTCTATCATAAAATTTTGGATTGCACTATCTAAGTATTCTAACCCATTATCTGTTCTTAGCCTTTTAATGGTGCAGCTGAACTGGTTTTTAACAAGTGCGGAGTATCTCATAAAAGTTTGTACAACTTTACTTTTGTTTTTTAACAGATAGACCCAAGTTACTCTAGTATGATCATCTACGAAGGTTATAAACCATTTTGCACCATTGATATTAGCAATTATAGACGGACCCCAGATGTCAGAATGAACAAGGTTAAAAGGTGCAGAAGACTTGTATAGTTTTGCTGGGTAACTTTATGTTGTTTGTTTAGCTAATTGACAGGTTTAACAAGTGATGTTTGTAAGATCAGATGATCAAATAATTTTGGCATTAATCGTTTAAGATATACAAAATTGGGATGGCTCCATCTATTATGCCAAAGAAAAATATCCCCTATACAAGATGTTCTAGGGTGCATGATATTCTGGTTCCTTGGCAGCTCAGCTGTGCTAATTAAGGCTATGTTGCCTGACTCTAGTGGTACAGACCAGCTAAGTTCCTAGCAATACTAATCATCCTCTTTGTTTTGTTTTCTGGAAAACAATATTCTGTTGATGAGAAGCAGTCTATGCAGTTACTATCTCTAGCAAGTTTTTCCACTGATATCATATTGAAACTTAGGATGGGTACATGCAAGACCTATTTCAGGATTATTTTATCTTTGGCCACAGCTTAGCATGTGCCTATAACTTCTAACGAAGTTTGATTAGCAATTTTTACTTTCTTTGGTATTGTAAACAGAGTATATGAGTTCAGAAGATTACCATTGTTTGTCATATGGTCAGTTGCCTCAGAGTCAATAATTCAAGAACTGCTAGAGCTCGGTTGGATGTAGCCTGCCATTGTTGCTTGGTGTGGTTCAGCTCGGCCACTCTGTCTGTTCAGCAAATTGATCAGAGTTGCACTCTGACCTTTTATAGGGACCTCAGTTTTAGCCACTTGAGGTGAGCTGAGATGGGTTGTATTTTGTCGAGTTGCGCCAAGTTGAGCTGTGTTGCTGACCTCTTGTGCAGCACTTTATCCAGCATCAAATGGTTTTAGTTGATGCCTCCAAGGTGCATTGCTGGTCTTCAGAGGTGGTTTTCCTTCTCGGACCAGCTTAGCCTGCAACTTCCAGCAGTCATCTGTGGTATGACCATCCTTCTTGCATTATTTGCACACTTTACCTCCAGTAGAGGTAAAGTGTTGTTTAACAGCTAGTGCAGACGCTTCTACTAGTTATTCGGTGTGCATAGCAGAGGACTCCAAGTTTGTACTTCCTCCCATTATGCCTTTTTCCAGTTTTCTTCGTGTTTGATTTCTGCGAAGGCAGCCTTCAAGGTCGGCAGTGGTTTGGTACTCAGAATCCGACTTCAGACAATGTCGAATTTTGGGTTCAGTCCAGTCGGGAAATAAAAAACTCGCTTCCTTTCTGTTATCTCATTATACAATCCAACATCAGTGACACAAGACTACTGATGCGTTTCAAAAGAATCAATCTGTTGCCACGCCTTGGTCAGTAGTGTATAGTATTTGTGTACAACCAGATTACCTTGTTTAAACCCATGAAGATGAGCTTGGATTTCGTATAATTTTGAGATGCTGTCATGCTTGGAATACATCACCTTAACTGCATCCCAGATTTCTACTGCAGTATTGTACATCATGAAATCGTCTGAAATGTCAGGTTGCATAGAACGTATCAACCATGATATAATCTTCTCTGACTTCCATAGTCGAAATTTGCATCAGATTCAGATAGACTTATTAGCTGTTCTACAAAAACTGATGGACTTATTAGCTGTTCTACAAAGATCTCTTTATTGGTTGCTTATGTATAGAGGTGGTCTCGGTATGATCGTTTATTTTTAGACCATTTTCTCCATTTCGTCCAACTTATTAGTTGTTCTACAAAGAACTCAACTTTTTTCTACTTCTTTTAAACAACAAACAGACTCGAACCTTATTATTGGGTGCAACCTTATTATTGGGTGGAACATGCTAAACCACAATTGCATCTAAATACTTTCCACTACCAAGAATTCAACTTGTACACACAGAGTAATATGTCATGGATAGAAAATACAAAATTGAAATTCATATAACATATTCGTCCTTGCCTATGTGGCAGCTCGACGTGGCAAATTTTTAAAGGTGTATGAGGCCTTGAAAGAAACATTATAGGCTACCGGATTCTTTTCATATGAATTTTTTTCCAGAGTTTGTCACAATTTGATACTGCTACTAGTTCTCGGTTCGAGTGGCATTTTATCTTTAATCACAACTTACTTATTGATCGTCCAACATCAATCGGGTCGGATGTCGACGTAGTTCATCTAAACTTCATCTTAGTCATTGATAAATCATCCATGTTAGAATCCATAAACACTGACGATTACCTATGATTATAGGGTTGTAAACGAACCAAATGAGCCGAGCATTCCATTGTTTAAGCTCAGTTCATTTAACTTATCGAACGAGTGAGCTTGTTCGTTTATTTAAACGAACATATTTAATTGTTCAAGCTTGGTTCGTTTAACTCACGAACAACATTAATGAGCCGAACACCTTAAACGAACGGTGCCACTTACCGAGCTCGAACAGAAAAAGGTATTCAAGCTCTGTTCATTAACCTTTTATCCGAGCCGAACTCGAACTCGAGTTCGAGCCAAAAGAGCCGAACAACCAAACGGCTTGGTTCATTTACAGCCCGTACCTATGAATACTTTGATTACTACATTGCTCAAACCGCTAAATTCAAGTCAGTTCAGACTTTTTTTATTACGTTTGGTTAGTTTGAATTGTAAAAAACGCCACATCTAATTCATTCCGGTCACTACGTCATGATAACATGATTTTGTACAGGGTATAGGCTCAAATGAGATACAAAGTGGTAAAAGGAAAATTGTGACGACCAAATCACACCAAAAATTACTACAACAACAACACATACCTATTATATTCTAACAACATTAAAAACTATCGCCAAGTTATGGGGAGAATGAGAGCCAGCAAACAATATCTCCATCGTAAATTGGATTTGGATGAGATGAGACAAGTTGTGAGGTTGTCTATAAATACCTTACAGGGAGAATGGGTGTTCTAACTAGTTTATATATATATACATATAGAGAGAGAGTGTGTATGTGTGTATGTGTGTGTGTATATATATATATATATATATTTATTTATTTATTTATTTTTGAGATGGGGTAAAGGCATCCAAGTAGTGCTGAAGACGCAAGCATGCAAGTAGTCAGAACTCATAACCAGTGGGGTGTGGGGGTGGTAAAGCCTAAAGCAGGACACATTTCCCATGCATCTGCAAATCTTGTTTACTCCGCCACCTTCGATATTTGCATGAAGAAAGAGAAATACCAAACAATACTCTAATCAGTTTCAAAGCCCAATTTGGATGAACAACCAAACAACATCATCCCCGTGATTCAAAGTTTCAAGAAACAACCACCATCTACGCTTTTCCTCTTCTAATTCTTGAAGGATTCCTCGAAAAGTCTGAGGATCAATCATCTTTTTCTTTACCTTAATCTTTTGGAGTAGAGGAATTTATATATAGATATAGAGATAGGGGATGGGGGGGTTGATGAGGGGATCCATGCATCAAGGAAATAATAGCAGCAGAGGAAGATACTATGGGCTAGTGATTTTGGTGGTTGCATTTGGATCAGCACTTTTGATTGGTGGAATTATGTCTCTTCATAGGGTTAAAGAGAGACGCATCTTTAATCTTATTCTCAAAGAGAAAGAATCCCATCTTACCTCGCTTCAACTCCTCTTGCAGGTACTCTCTCTCTCTCTCTCTCTCTCTCTCTCTCTCTCTCTCTCTCTCTCTCTCTCTCTCTCTCTCTCTCTCTCTCTCTCTCTCTCTCTCTCTCAGCGAATGATCAGGTGCACTGAAGGGTTTCTTGGACTAGACATCTACGATCCCTTTCTCATTTTGCATAATTTCATGGCAGCTCGGATATTTGATCACATCTATTTTATATCTATCATAACTTATCAAATCAAACTATATATATATATATATATATATATGTATATGTATATATATGCATGCATATAAACATATGGATACGTGTTAGCATGTAATACCTAGATCTAATCAAAGAAATTACACTGGGTCAATGAATGGTACGGTAATTAGGTCAAAAGATCCGTCTCAAGGGTAAAAGACAGTCTTGGTACACTAGACTCCCGCGTTTGTGCAGGGTCTGAGGAAAAACCAGGTCTGAGGAAAGACCGGATCATCATACACTTTGTGAAAGAGACTATTTGCAGAGCTCAAGGTGACGACATGTAATTACTTAGATCTAATCAAAGAAATTACTCTGGGTCAATTAATGGTATGGTAACTAGGCCAATAGATCCGTCTCCAGAGTAAAGGTAGAAAATTTCATCTTATTATCGTTCTTTGAATCAACTAGTCTTGGCAAATTTTATGGTAATTCAAAAATAAGTATTGTAGACATTTTAGTAGTTATAAAATAAAATGTGACTCATTGCCTTAAACATGCCATTCTCTCTTTATATGGTGATTCTTTGTTAGTTAAGAAATAAGTATTAGATGTTTAATAGCTACTCTTCGATCACTATAAAATTACTAGCCACCTTTGGTCAACCGATAGTTTTAAATTGTACACAGTTTTCTATATTGAGAATATTGTTTCTTGACCATTTTGAACAAAATATATGGGTTATATGAAAATGAGGTAACATCATTCATTGCCTTAAGGTTTTGAATATATATAGGTCTCACCTTATGTAAGCTTAAGTTTCAACATGTATTAGAGCATGTTTAAGATATGGACTCACACATGTCTGACCTATGGTTGACCATTTATTTTCTTTACTCACCAAGTCAATATGTTCATACATGGCTTGTGGTTTGTAACTGAAGACGAGTTTTAAGGCGCGTGTGTATGTCAAGCCATGTTACCATGTAAGGACATGTATTGAGAATATTGTTCCCACATTAGCCACATTGAGAAAAATATATTGGTTGTATGAGAATGAGTACCGGCGATAGATACCACCACCCATAACCTTAATATTTTGAGTGGGTATGTGTATCATGTAAGATAGATACCACCACCCATAACCTTAATATTTTGAGTGGGTATGTGTATCATCATGTAAGTCCAATGATAAAGTTTGGTCTAATTATCAAGTTGATAGCAGGTCTTTGGTTTGATTTCCTTCCAATAACTTTCCACTATTATATTTTATAACAAAGAAAAGATAGTGATATCCTATTTGTGAGTTTAAGGCAGGAGCAATTAATTTTTTGTGTCTTGGGGGCAAAAAAGAACAAGTGGCTTAAAATTTACCTGTTCTTCTTTCAAGTTAGTTGACTCATTCAGATCAGACCACAAACCCAAAAATCTCTAAAGCTGTCGGCAATCACGTCCCCTTTCTGACATCTTTTATACATTCTATTTGACTTTTTACATAATTTAACTTAAAATTATTCTTGATTGTAAGATTTCTTAGTCATCACTTTACAATCGATTCACATTACAGAGAATGTGGATGTTCGATATACAAGTACTGACGTTGATCCGCTAAAAGATCTTTTTTTGAATGCATTTAACGTTATGAAAGTTTCCTATGATTTCTTAAGATACATTTGCAAAACTGATACACGTTGACAAGATTTTGATTAGATTAAAAGTTGATTATTTGTGAAAAAGATAGCAATTATAAAACGCTTTTTCTGAGAACAAAGGTGGCAATTTTATTATCTCCAAAGAAGAGATTAGTGAAAATGGACAGAGAGAATGACAAACTATTTGGCAGGGCATGTGTTAACGAACCGAGTCGAACCGAATACTACGTTTTCAATTCGGATTCGTTTAGCCAAACAAATTGTTCGGACTCGATTCGTTTAGCTAAACAAACTTTAAAATTGGTTCAAGGTCAGCTCGATAACCCTTTAACTATTTAAACGAGCCTAACAGTTCGCGAATAGTTCGGCTCGTTTTAATAAACAAATCCAAACAGCTGTTCGAATTCGGCTCATTTACCGTCCATTATCAAACAAATATGAACCGAACACAAACCAAACCCAAACAGTTTGCGAAGTGTTTGGTTCGTTAAACAGTCCTAGTCAAAGGGGACGAAGAGAGAATACTTGGCAACTCAAGCTTTTAGGTAGACACACATGTTACATGTTCTATGACCTTTAAGACATGGTGCCTGTAGCCTGGAGACTGTCAGCTTGTGTTAGATACATGATCTATTGATCTGGTTACCCGATCCACTAGATATGTAAAAGATCAGATGAGGTTTAAATATTTATTGACTACACTTATCCATGGATTGATTCCATTAACTTCATTATCTCAGAAAGAAAGAAGGATTACCAAAGAAGCTAAATGGAAGCTTGCAGACATGAGGACCAAAATTTACACGGTTCGTGCACAAAAAAGAGAACTTGACAACAGAATCTTGGAAATGCAGTCTACAATTTCTTCCTTGAAGGAAGAACAAAGGATAATCGAGTTGGCACTTGGGGAAAAGCAGAAGCAAATCAAGGAACTAAGAGAAAAGCATATAGAGATCGACAATCAAGTTCCTCGAGTTACAGCTCTATCAGAGATCATAAGACAGAAGGAAGCTGAGATTGAGGATCTAAAGCGCCAGCTTGAATCGGCTGCCAAGGTCCGATCAGTGAGTACAGATGATCCCTCAAATGCAGCCTCACATCTATCGACACGTGTGGCAGAAACAGATGAAACAGGGGGTAACAAGAGAAGTGAATTTGGAGGAGAAGTAAACAAAACCACTTCCAACAACAATGATGAAGGTTTGGAACTGCTCAGAAGTGAATATGCAAACCACCAAACTGGTGAACAGGGAAGAGAAAACGCGGATAAAGTAGGAGGAGGACACAATGCTAAACCATTTGTAGAGAAGTCAGAGAAGACTCGGGTTTCAGAACAAGGTGGTGTAGAACATGGGAGTTCCAACACTACACTTGTGGGAAAAAACAATGATAAACCTCAAAGGGAAGAAAATGAAAAGGATGCTGCAAAAACTGAGGATGATGGTAAGTACAAGAGATTTCTCAGGGATGAAGATGAAGGGCATTCAAATAGAAATGAGATGCTTGTAACAAGAAGTGATTTTCCAGATCAAACTTCAATTGCCCATACTGGTGAAAAGCAAAGATCCGGCAAGGACAATGGAGATGGAACCGAGTTAGAAATACAGCACAACTTGCAGACTGGCTCGGGTAGGATTAATGACAACCATGCATCTTCAAGAAAGAGAGTAAGAAAGGGGCATACTTTTATGTATCAAAATTGGAAAAACAAGGGCGTACCAGAAAGCAATGGATTAGAAACTGGAGGGCAGAGAAGTTCAGTTACGAGTGTATCACAAAAAGAAGGGAAACCACAGACCTTTGACCAAGAAGAAGCTCACACTTCAGGGGATCCCAACTTTAAGATATCTTATGCACTTCAAACAGGTGAAGGTTCAAAGCATGAGGAGAGGCCTGCTGATGTGGAACACAACCAAGAGGAAAATAACACAGAAACTAATCACAATTTCCCAAGAGGAAATGGACTGCCAAGGCATGATATACTCGCAAGCGAAGAAGATCCCAAAAAACCTGCAAAGAATGAAGCCAACTACTCACAGCTAGATGAAAGGGAGATTACGAATGACATGAACACAAGCACTGAGATGTCTCGTGCTCCATGGAAGAACATGCCAGCTAACATGACTATTCTGAAAGACAACATCAAAGAATCACCAAAAGCCAGATTAGAAGTGCAACATGCAGGGAAGACGCAAATTCAAAAATCATGGGAAGCCAAATCAAAAGTACAAAACGAAAGAGAGATGCAGAATCAAGCCAACGGCATACAGCAGCTAGCAGAGAAGGTAGATGACCACAAAGACAATAAAGTACCCGAAAAAACAAAACCTGGTGAGATAGACAGAGACATAGCTGATCCCGAGGATCTTCAAGAGACAGAAACAGAAACTGAAACCTTTGAAGAATCAAGAAATAATTTTGAAGGAGGTGATGAAGAGTACAGAGACTTCTAATCTAGCCTTCACTGTAGCCCGTGATTTCATGCTCCTGCTTGTATTTGTTCCTCGTTCTAGTCTGAAATTTTCAGGCGTTGTCCTAGCATGAAATTTCCAGAAAAACGAATATCCACAACTTTCTTGCACTTATTGCTTTTATAATGCCTCTAGATTTTGCTTACTCCATCCAATGCAAACCAAAGTACAAACATGGCAGGAACACATATCAAGAGAAATTGAAATTTGAGAAGTCCATCCATATAATAATCCTGATGAAGCTTCGTCAAGTGGGACGGTAGTCTAGCATGCTACATCTTGAAACATAAACAAAAAGAACAATAAGCTGCAAAAAACAAGGACCAAAGGCTACTTTGCTGGACTGGTGCTTTGATAATCAAATATGATACACGGATTTCACAGACAAGAATCTTGCACCAAGTTTCAGCAATCTCTGGAAGCGACAAATATCATAACTCTATCAACGCTCTAACATGATTGAAAGGTCTGTTTACAATAAACCCGTCATAGAACGAAAAATATCTATAACTCGAATAAAGGTAAAAGACCTTTCAGAAAACCTATGTACCAATTGGAAATCAAAAAAACAAAAGCGCACATGAAAAAAATGAACTTAATATCCCTTGAGCCACTGTTCATTGTGAGTTATCATAAAATGTCTCAAACCAAACTTCAGCTCAGCTACTCCAATGTCCCAATCTATTACCATAATATCAAGCAAAACTCTTCCAAAGCAAAGCTGACGATGAATTTTATCTTCGTCTGTTAAGGTTTTAGTCTAAACCAGACAGAATTTGATTTTGTTTCTTATACTTGTACGTAAGTTTGCCATTGTCCTCAACAGTTCTCATTTTAGCACATCTGTCAGGAGCACTAAATTGATTGTTGAATTAAAGAAATTGTTGAATATCTGAAAGCAGTGGAACAATCAACTTATCTCGAGGGCCAAAAACCTTCAGCTGTACTACACCACAGTTAACTTGCCTTTAAATTGATCATCCGCAAGAATTTTCAATAAAGCTGTAACCCAAGAAAAAAAAAAGGAAATTTCAATGAAGCAAGATGATGAATCCCTGTAGTTTCACGTGTGTATTCGGAAATGTGCTTATGCAAATAATGTGCACACATCTGGACCATCTGGTGTAGATGTAAACAGTAAACCCAGGAGAAAACAGCATCATGATCTTTTTCTGTTATATGAGATTAATGATATAATCTTTTCTGCTGTAGCAAACAAAGTAGATACAATAGTGATTTAAATCCACCCCATAATTTAACCCGAGATATGCAGAAAAATGTTCATTTTCATTCATGTTGTTTTCCGCTAAAAGCATTTGGTGTATCAAAGTGCTGTAAAGATATTGTTAAGAACACCAGGGTCAGGTCCTAGTGAAAGAAAACTAAATATTCTCTCCTGTAATGAAGACCATAAAGCGTTCAATTTTAAAACAGTATTGCTTCCTACAAACAATTCGTAACAGGGGAAAGGGATTCAACTTTAACGTTTTCTTACCATGAGCCTAACTACTGTACAAAAGTGGAGTCATGAAGAATAATAACCAGGGATGTATTCCTAGAAATTCCGTAGCTTTTCAACTGCTAGAGAAACATGGTACATGACTTAATTGACGTTCATCAATACAAGTCAGATAAGTATCACGCAAACATCTTGATCCTACAGGTTAGTGAAATAAGTTGTGCACAGATATTTCCACAATCATGTCTCAAGCTGCAACTCAACAAGGAAATAGAATACATTCTATAGAATGCAAAATACGAAACAAGTTAACATGCAGGAGCTAGTGCTAGAAGTAACGAGTAAAGTGTTGACCTATACCAAACACAGCAGCAACCAAAAAAGGAAAAAGGAAAAAGGAAAAAGGAAAAAGGAAAAAGGATGAATAAGACCTGATCCATTATTACCGAGATTCCATTTTCAACAGCAAAATGCAATAGCAAGTTAGACTTGAAAAGCATAGCCAAAAAAAAAAAACTTGAAGGGAAAACATTTATTTTGCAGCATGCGTCTACTACATGTAGTTGAATTCACTTGCTACAGAGGAACAACCAGAGCAAATCTTCTGCTAGAGATATTCTCGATAGCTCTTCACGATTGTGTCCAGCCTACTGAGAAGCTTCAACAACAATCTGCAATTACACGATGAAGTTATTATACTACATAAAGAATAGCAGGCAAATAAAGAAATATGTTCAGTGAAAGCAATTAGGCGATGGATTTTGAAAAATCTCGTATAATTTCAGATCAACCTTTTTTCCATATTTCTAAGATCAACGTTAATAACTCATTGGGTCATTTTTAACTATAACGTCTCCTTTCTGCAAATGCTAATAGAAATGAATGTAAAATAATCTTAAGTTGCTTATCCTTACATTTGAGAAGTAAACAAGGTCAGTAAAAAATTAAATAGTACCCCTCAGAAGCCAAATTGTAGAAATAGAGGAAAAGGGATTTGGATGCATAAGGCCTATCTCAGGCATTATCATTTTACGAACTGAAACAACATTAAGTGCCTTACTTTTACAGAAGTTAGAAGTACGTAGAAGTCAGAGGAATTAGATCAATTAGCATTTGAAAAGCCAATGGAAATTCAGAAATTTCCTGAATGAAGATTCAGTGCTCATAGCTTCTTTTGTATATATATTCAGAAGGATTTGCCCGTGCATTAAGTGCTAATCTGGCAAGTTCCACTCCAGCTTTCATATATCATCAAATACATCCATTTGACACCTTGTTATGAAAAATCCTTGAGATATTTAGCATTGAAGAAATAAATAAAGGCACATTTTTACAAATATTATATAATAGGATGTTTGACATAAATATAACGAACAAGCTCCTTAGTCCACTGACATACTTGCTAAATAGCACTTCAATCAAATCACCGTTGAGATTGACACCATAAGATCAGGAAAATAAGAAACAAAATAAAAAGATCTTTAGGACATGAATGAGTACCCCTTGAGTGTCTTTCTTGCCTCCAGAGAACAACTTATAGGCGCCAGTGAAGAGCAGACCCCAACCAGATAAAGAGGCAATGACAAACTGCATGACCAAAACAAATTAATCAAGACAAGTTCCCACAATTTTTCCAGTAGCCATACATCAGGATGAAGTTTCAAATACAATTACAAGAAAAGTGAACATTCAGCAAGATCACATCACAACTGCATTAAAGAAATATGGAAGAAAAAAAATTACTAAATTAAGAAGTGGAAATTACCTTTACTAAGATACAATTATTATAGAATACGTCAAATCTTAAAGAGATACATAATGACTCGGGCGCTTCCACAAATTATTATAGGAATGCAGTTCTAGGGGGTAATACAGTTAATGTGGAATGGATATTCCACTCAATTAACTTTCCTGATGAAAAGATCTTTGGTCAAGCTGCAAAAATCTGAACATACAGTTTGCATTAAGGAACGGACAAAAAAAGAGAGGGGGGGAGGGGGGAGAGATGTATTGGTGGCTTGGCTGTTAAACATCAAAATGGAACCTAACTTTAAGGGAGTTTCATAATTTCGTGAATACTCAATTCAACCAACTTCATTCCAGATTATACACCTTTTTATAGCTTCATGTAAGAAAAGGCAAACTTCAAACACCCAGAAATTTTTCAACAGGATGAACACAACTCTACAAACAAAAAGGAAGCAATAAAGTAATAAACTTTATAAGGGAAAAAAATTAAAAAAAAAAAACTCTTCTCCAGAATCACAAAAGCATTAACAAACTGTATCAAACATGTCACACTCAACCTAAAAGAATTTGCAGGTGAAAACGGGAACGGAAATATTGGGGACTTACATGCTCCTCTTTCCAATTGCCAGGATTCATTGGGTCCTGCCAGCAGCTCACCTTGGTTGGACCATGATGATCTGAATTAAACAAACCAAAGTATGCTAGCATATACAATCAGACTTGACCAAATCGAATTATAACATTTGTGTAAGTTGAGATTCGTACCAGCAGCGGAGGCGAGGCCACGGCGCTGGAGAAGAGAAGCTGAAGGAGAAGGAGATACAAGCCGAGTCAGATTTGTGGCACGCCGAGCCGCCATTGAAGCCAGTAAAGAGGCCATGTCGAAGCAATTACAGTTGATATTCCGATTATCTGGAGACAATGGTCTGATACTGTGATGCAGTCGGTCGGTCAGACCACTAAGATCCGACTTTTACGATTTGGTTTAACTGCTTATCCGTGTTTCATTTACTTCATTGATTTTA
>AP025055.1:32703968-32787387 GCA_036186865.1 Eustoma russellianum
TCATTGATTTTACAATATAATATTATAAAACAAAATGATTCATTAAATTGACTGTGTTTATTACATTGTAAAGTAATAGGTGACCAACTCAACTTAACGTAATTTTTATTATGTGTCATTGAAAACTAACACATATGGTTATATACATTTAACAACTCGTGCCTCGTCATAAGCAAAAGTTTTTAAAGAATAATGTTGTTATTTAATTGCCTATCCGCCGGGTAAATGGACTTTGCCAATAAATGGGTCCATCTGCCATTCCTTTGATTTGTCACTACTTGTACCTTATCAAAATTTGAGCTCTTGAACGTATGTTATGATCATGTATAGAATCCATTTTGGGATTAGTAAGAATATTGTCACATTTAAAGAGGTGGATTATACTCACTTGCCAATATTAATGCTTAGCATTGACTCTCATTATTCTCATCCATCAACACAATGTCATATTCAAAAAAACATGCTCTACAGAACTCTATCTTGAATGTGTTGAGTGAGCTCATCTATAACTAAAGTAATAAGTATAAACTTAATACAGATCTTTGAAGTAAATCCACTGTAATAAAGAACTCTGAGCTTAGTCATATTGTTGTCCTTATGTTTGTCATCGCCCACTCATATATGTCTTTAATAATTTATGTATATGCTTTCAATTACTCTCTCAAGATCTCTCTTAGAACTTTATCATATCTTTTCCAAGTCAATAAAAACAATATGCAAATCATGTTTCTTCTCTCAATATCTCTTTATTAATCTTCTCAAATCACGAATATCATCCATTATTGATCTTTTTGACATAAACCTAAATTGATTTTCAGATCCGCTAGTCTTTTGCAAAGTCTTTTTTCAATCACTCGTCTCAGAGCTTCATTATGTGTCTCGTTAACTTAATTTCTCTATAATCTAAACAATCTTGTATATCTCATTTATTTTTATATAGAAGTAGTAAAGTACTTTTCCTCAGCTGATTAGACATCTCTCAAGTCATCACAATCTTGTTAGGAAGATCTGCGAGCCATAAAATACCTTTTTTTCCTTAGGTATTTTTAAGCCTCAATCGGAATACCGTTGATTCCAATTGCTTTACTATTTTTCGTTCTTTTCAAAGCATCTTCTACCACTGGCAATCTAATTATCATACTATATGTTACATTTCAATCCTCTTCGCAACTCGTCCAAGTTCATCTCCCACTGATTTATTAAAAAGGTTCTCAAAGTATATTCTTAATCGATCTTTTATTATATTTTCCTCTGCTAAAATCTTGCCATATTTGCTTTTAATGTATTTAAATTGAGTCAAATATCTTGTCTTTCTTTCTCTCACCCTAGAAATTTTATACACATCTGTTTCACCTTTTTTCATATTCAACCGCTTATAAAAATCTTCATACGCCTTTGATTTGACTTTGCTTACATCATGTTTAGCTTCTTCTTACTAAACCTATATTTTACCCAATTGTCTTAATTCTTGCAAAGTTGAAAGGCCTTATAACTAGTTATCTTGGTTTTTTACTTTGTCTTGCTATTTTTTTATCTTTATCGTTACATTCTTCCACACTTCATTTGCATCACCCCATGAATTTCTTAATACTTCTTGCTCTAATATTGTTTTTCTAAAATTTGCTTGCTTAGCTTTTTTTTAAATTCCACCATTTTATCTTAGGTTCTATAGACCTTTGTTTTCTCACACTTCTATGTCATATATGGACATCCAACACTATAAGACGATGTTGCGTTGTTAAATTTTCTACAGGGATCACCTGACAGTCCTTACAAGCTTTTCTATCTCTCCTACGAGTCATTAAATAATCTATCTGTGAATTATTTGGTCTACTTTTGAATGTAATTAAATGTTTATTTTTTCCAAAGAAATGTATTAGTTACAATAATGTCGTACGCTATTGTGAATCCAAAGTTGATCTTCCTTCATCGTTTTTGTTTTCAAAACCAAATCCAGTCTCCTTTTAAAATCATACATACTACTTCATCTCTTAATGAGGCATCTATAATAATAACTCCATTCCTTGTCTTATTCATTTTTGTGTGTCAGAGTTCAAATCCTGAATTGTTCAACATCCTAGCTTTCTAACCTATCTACTGTCTTTTGCAAACGTGCAATATTGACTATTTCTCTTGTCATCGTGTTCATTATCTCTATTATCTTTTATTCTAGAGTTCTATTGTTCCATGTTCTTAGTTTAATATCCCTATCTAACATAATATTTTTTCTCTTAGTATCTGACTTACGGCCTAAGAACTTATTATTTTTCAGTGTAGATGAGTTCTGTAGAAAATGCAACGACCCTAGTTAAATTTTCGCTACATTTGGACCATACGATAGGGACCCTTGTTTATTTGACAAATCATCTTACTTGATCAAGTAGGATTAAAAGGTTATTGGCCGATAGCGAGGTCCAGTAAGGGCAAGTTATAAGTGTACATATTTCCATGTGATACTTTTAAGAGGTCTGGTCTAACCCAGAGTGTTAGTTAATTAGACATCTTAAAGAAAGAAACATACAAGAAGGTTTCTCCTTTTGTTCTAATTGTTGGCACAATCAATCCTGTACCAAGACGCAGTCGTACACTGTGTGCATATGAAACAACAAAATAAATCAAACCCGGGGCGAGTCAAGGACTCTGTCCTTAAGACGTATTGCTCCGGTATACTGTGCCCAACCGGTATGAGCAATCGTCTCCCAGGATACAACGGGTACCTGTTCAGTTGAGCGGCACTGCTGAACTTGAACTCCTTCGAACTCTAGAGTGTCCTGACTTCTCCCGGACGATATGCAAGACTCACGTGCTACGAATGCAGAATGCTTTTATGCTTGATTGCTTGTAAGTGGTGTGTTAATGAAAGAGCCCATTAGCCCTCTTTATATAGGGGAGTAGGAGGTACCGTAACCGTTGGATCAAAACCGAAGTTTAATTTACGCCGTTGGATTAAAACCTCCTATCCAGATTAGGACGGTTTAATCTCAGCCATTAGATTGAAGATAGATTATCAGGTTTAAACCTGGAGCATTGGATGGAAACCATATTCTGTTAAGCGGGTTAAGACAGTTTAAATCTCGGCCGTTAGATTAAAGCTGCTTTACTCACTACCGTTAGATCACAACAGATGATCTTATCTTGAATGGAGGAGGATAGAGTTTGATTCATTTTGAATCAAATCTGCCAACAGAATCAAATCTGCGCCTGCTGTCAGACTTCGATCGATCACATCGATCGATCGAAGTGACATCGATCGATCGATGTGATCGACTGATGTCTGACTGAGTACATCATTCGATCAAATTGATCGATCTAAGAGACATCGATCGATCGAAGTGATCGATCGGTGTCTTCTGATCCACTTAGATCGATCAATCAAGCGATCGAAGCCTGATCCACTTCGATCGATGACATCGATCGATCGAAGTGACATCGATCGATCGATGTCATCGATCGATGTCCGTCAGAAGCTTTTACGCCACATGGACACTTCCAACGTGGCATTCCTCCACACGAGTGACACGTCACCCATCCACAACGTTTCCATCTACTTTGAGCATTAATTTCATTCACACAATACATAATTGAGTGAGTTCACATCCTAACATTAACTACTCGTTAAGGATTCATTAAGCTCATAGTACGTTGCACAACCAAGTTTTGCAACTTTCATTAACGGGCCAAAGCCCAATCTTCAATATCCAACGATGGGCCAAGCCCAACCTTAATTCTCCAACAATCCCCCACATGAATGGAAATTAATGCAGACACTTATGCAAACTCTGAGGAGAAGTCAGACAAGAAAATATTGCATCAGAAGAGGTAGCTTCTGGCTTTGAACCTTTCTTAGTGATGTATCATCGGATCCACTCGGCTAAGTAGTGACTTGATGTCTTGAACTAGTCAGCCTTTGTTGTGAACCAAGACAATGATACTCACACAATATTTTACCTTTAACACCCTTTTGGTTCTCATGGTTGTGTTCGTTTTGGCCATGAACAACCTGGTTTCAGAAAGTGTTTTAGAGAAATCTTGCCACCCAGACTTTCTCATAGAAGCGGCCCACTTCACACTTACATAGGTGATTCCTATCAAGAGTATTCTGCCATACTCCACTTGACGTATCAAGATATAGGATATCATTAAAAGCCTTAGCTTACCCTGAAATCTCTGCAGACACACTTTTATCAGACGGAATGGCAAGTGCTAACTGAATCTTCATAACTTAGTTGTCCCATTGAACCAAGATTCTGGGATCTCCAGTCAACAAGGTTGGGTTACCATTATAAAGATTCATGCATTATGGGCTTCAATCCCATTCCGTTTGTCAATCTTGACATCTGATCTCTAGGCAAGCCTTTTGTAAGCGGATCCGCAAGATTCTCCATTGATTTATATAATCTATGGAAATCACGCCATTAGAGATCAACTGTTTAATGGTGTTATGTCTCCGACGTATGTGTCGTGACTTACCATTGTAAATGCTGCTTTGAGCACGTCCTATAGCTGACTGACTATCACAGTGTATGCTAATAGGAGCTATCGGCTTAGGCCAGCACGGAATATCTTCCAGAAAATTCCGAAGCCACTCAGCCTCTTCCCCAGCTTTGTCCAACGCTATGAACTCAGCTTCCATAGTGGACCTAGCTATGCATGTTTGTTTCGTGGATTTCCACGACACAGCAGCACCACCAACAGTGAACACGTATCCACTGGTGGATTTCGAGTCTTACTGTCTGATATCCAATTTGCATCGCAGTATCCTTCCAACACCGCTGGATATCTCGTGTAATGTAATCCATGATACATTGTGTATTTAAATACCTCATCACTCTGTTAAGAGCTTTCCAATGATCATCACTTGGATTACTCGTAAATCTGCTCAACTTGTTTACTGAACAAGCTAAGTCTGGTCTTGTACAATTCGTTATGTACATCAGACTCCCGATTACCTGAGAGTATTTCAAATGGGCAACAGGTTCGCCTCGATTCTTTCTTAAGTGTATACTTAAGTCGAGCGGGGTCTTACCGGTTTCACATCATCCATATTGAACCGTTTTAGAACTGATTCAATATAGTGAGTTTGTGACAGTACGAGTCCCTCAGTCATCCTAGAAATCTTAATTCCTAGAATAACATTGGCAACTCCCATATCCTTATATCGAAGTTTCTCGTCAACATCTTCTTTGTGTTCAAGATTATGTCCCGAGTACTTCCCATGATTAGCATGTCATCTACATAGAGACACACTATCACATAAGAATTCTGTGTGCTCTTAATATAGACACACTTGTCACACTCATTGATCTTGAAACCATTAGCTAACATGGCTTGATCAAATTTCAAGTGCCACTGCTTAGGCGCTTGCTTAAGCCCGTACAAGGACTTAACGAGTCTACAAACCTTAGACTCTTGTCCTGGAACCACAAACCCTCGGGTTGTTCCATATAAATCTCTTCCTCCAACTCACCATTCAGAAACGCAGTCTTTACATCCATCTGATGGATTTCCAAGTTATAGACTGCAGCAATTGCAACTAGCATCCTTATAGAAGTGATCCTAGTCACGGTGAGTAGGTGTCAAAGAAGTCAAAGCCTTCCTTTTGTCGATAGCCTTTAGCTACCAACCTGGCTTATACTTTTCAATAGACCCATCCTCTTTCAGTTTCTTCTTGAAAACCCACTTACAACCAAGTGGTTTACTTCCAGGTGGAAGGTTAACCAACTCCCAAGTGTGGTTCTGAAGAATCGAGTCTATTTCACTGTCAACTGCCTCTTTCCAGAATGGAGCCTCTGGAGTTGACATAGCCTCAGAAAAATTCCTTGGCTCATTTTCTACCATATAGGTTAGAAAATCTGGTCCAAAAGACGTCGGTATTTTGGCGTTTGCTTTGACGTATTTCCTCAGTATCTTGAGGAGTCGTCTCACGCACTCGCTTATGAGCTAGCTTCTTCACTTCTTTTTGTCTTTCTTTGGAAAGATATTTTCAAAGAATACTGCGTTCCTCGATTCCATGACAACATTTTCATGTATCTCAGGAACGTCTGATTTGTGCACTAAGAAACGATATGCACTACTTTTTGCATAACCAATGAATATGCAATCAATTGTTTTAGGCCCAATTTTAACTTGTCTTGGTTTAGGTATTGCAACCTTCGCCAGACACCCCCACACTTTCAATATTTGTAACTAGGCTTGTAGCCTTTCCAAAGCTCGAATGGGGTTTCATCCATCTTTTAGATGAATTCTATTTAAAATGATTGGCTGAGAGGATTGCTTCCCCCCACAAGAGATAAACCCGAACTTATCAACATAGCATTCATCATCTCCTTTAGAGTACGGTTTTTGCGTTCAGCAATACCATTCGATTGAGGTGAATATGGTGCAGTCGTTTGATGAATAATGCCACTTTCTGAACAGAATTCATTAAACGGTGTATCATATTCGCCACCTCTATCACTACGAATTGTTTTAATTCGTTTGCTAAGTTGATTCTCAACTTCATTTTATAATCCTTGAAAGCATCAAGGGCCTCGTCTTTGCTACTTAGCAAATATACATAACAGTATCGTGTGCAATCGTCGATAAAAGTTACGAAATACTTTTTACCACCTCTTGTTTGCACAAACTTTAAACACACATCGGTATGAATTAAATCCAAAGGTTCAGTGTTCCTTTCTATTGAAGGAAATGGCGCCTTTGCCATCTTCGCTTCAACACATATTGACATTTTCCTTAGTTATTAAAGTCCAGTTTGGGCAATAAGTCAAGATTACTCATACGTTGTATTGACTTGTAATTAACATGTCCCAAACGAAAATGCCATAAACAAGAAGATTCAAGCATGTAAGCAGAAGAGGAAGCAATTTTATTAGCCTCTGCGGGCAAATCTTTTGGGTACAATAGTGATGACATTCAATTTAAACATCCTATTTGACAAGTACCCTTTCCCCAAATACATGCCATTTTTCGAAAGAATAACTTTATTGGACTCTAACACTAGTCTAAAACCATGCATGACTAGAAGAGATCCAGATACTAAATTCTTCCGAATATCAGGACGTGCAGCACATTCTGCAGAGTCAGATGCTTCCCTGATGTGAGCTTCAGAACAACTTTGCCCTCGCCTTCAATCTTCGAGGAGGCCGAGTTTCCCATGAAAAGTTGTTCATTGTTCCCGGGATACTCCGTGAACATCTCTCTGCTGGAGCAAACATGTCTAGTGGCGCCAGTATCAAGCCACCACTCGCGTACGTTCCCCACAGCATTACACTCTGAGACCACCGCATAGAGATTCAGGTCATCCATTGCGTCGACCAGATTTGCTTTCGCTTTATTCTGATTTTGATTCTTTTTGGGCTTCCTGCACTCACTGCTTCGATGCCCTGGTTTAGCACAGTTATAACACTTACCTGTGAACTTCTTTGCAATTTCCTTGCCCTTGGAGTTCACACTCAAAGTGTATTCTTCTTCTTGTTCTTTGCCTCAGCAACATGGGCTTTGGCTTGACCAGAAGACATGGATGGCTTCTTTCAGAGCGACGGTTGTCCTCCTCAATACGAAGACGGACTATCAAATCCTCCATCTTCATCTCCTTTCGCTTGTGTTTGAGATAGCTCTTGAATTCCCTCCACGAAGGAGGCAGCTTCTCAATCACAGCCGCAACTAGGAACGATTCACTGAGCGTCATGCCCTCCTCTTCCATTTCAGAAACCAACATCTGTATTTCTTCCACCTGCGAAATTACAGTTTTGGAATCTAACATTTAATAGTCGAGAAATTTCCCAACTATCAACTTTTTAGTACCCGCATCTTCTGTGCGGTACTTTTTGTCCAAAGCCAACCATAATGCTTTTGCAGTTTTAAAAGTACAAAATATGCCATAGAGAGAATTATCTAGGCATCCAAGAATCAAATTTAAACAACAGAAATTTGTGTATGCCCAGGCCTCAGCACCCAAGGCATTCTGCATATTCTGCTGTTGATCCTCCACAGGCTCAACCACAGGTGGATCCTCGCTGAGCATTCTGGCCAACCCCAACGCAGTGAGGTAAAACAACATCTTTTGCTGCCACCTTTTGAAGAAGCTTCCAGCAAATTTCTCCGGCTTCTCCACCTGAGCAGCAGTGGCAGCCGGATTCATTTGAGGCCCTCCAGTAGGTGCCAACGGAACCGCATTAATCTGTGGTCCGGTAGCAACATTGTTTGCCCCTTCTGGTGCGGACACGGAGTGCGCACCATTGAAGCCGTGAACAGAGTTTGAGCTCTCGTTCTCCATTCCTGTTCAGTTTGATCAAAACGTAGAGATCAGAACTATCACAGGTTTAAGAATGAGTAGAAAGAGACTGCAAAACAGTACGAAACTGCCTTTGCGTAGTAAACAAAAAGGTACAGAATATAATTGAATCGAAATACGTCTTAAGAATGTTGGCACAATCAATCCTGTACCAAGACGCAGTTGTACACTGTGTGCATATGAAACAACAAAATAAATCAAACCCGGGACGAGTCAAGGACTCTGTCCTTAAGACGTATTGCTCCGGTATACTGTGCCCAACCGGTATGAGCAATCGTCTCCCAGGATACAACGGGTACCTGTTCAGTTGAGCGGCACTGCTGAACTTGAACTCCTTCGAACTCTAGAGTGTCCTGACTTCTCCCGGACGATATGCAAGACTCACGTGCTACGAATGCAGAATGCTTTTATCCTTGATTGCTTGTAAGTGGTGTGTTAATGAAAGAGCCCATTAGCCCTCTTTATATAGGGGAGTAGGAGGTACCGTAACCGTTGGATCAAAACCGAAGTTTAATTTACGCCGTTGGATTAAAACCTCCTATCCAGATTAGGACGGTTTAATCTCAGCCATTAGATTGAAGATAGATTATCAGGTTTAAACCTGGAGCGTTGGATGGAAACCATATTCGGTTAAGCGGTTAAGACAGTTTAAATCTCGGCCGTTAGATTAAAGCTGCTTTACTCACTACCGTTAGATCACAACAGATGATCTTATCTTGAATGGAGGAGGATAGAGTTTGATTCATTTTGAATCAAATCTGCCAATAGAATCAAATCTGCGCCTGCTGTCAGACTTCGATCGATCACATCGATCGATCGAAGTGACATCGATCGATCGATGTGATCGACTGATGTCTGACTGAGTACATCATTCGATCAAATTGATCGATCTAAGAGACATCGATCGATCGAAGTGATCGATCGGTGTCTTCTGATCCACTTAGATCGATCAATCAAGCGCTCGAAGCTTCCTGATCCACTTCAATCGATGACATCGATCGATCGAAGTGACATCGATCGATCGATGTCATCGATCGATGTCCGTCAGAAGCTTTTACGCCACATAGACACTTCCAACGTGGCATTCCTCCACACGAGTGACACGTCACCCATCCACAACGTTTCCATCTACTTTGAGCATTAATTTCATATTCACACAATACATAATTGAGTGAGTTCACATCCTAACATTAACTACTCGTTAAGGATTCATTAAGCTCATAGTACGTTGCACAACCAAGTTTTGCAACTTTCATTAACGGGCCAAAGCCCAATCTTCAATATCCAACGATGGGCCAAGCCCAACCTTAATTCTCCAACACTAATGGGGAATATTTCCTACAGGGATCTAAAAATTAAAAAAACACAAAAAAAAAAATCTAAATTCAACAGGCTTCCTCATATATAAAAAAATAAACAAGTACAACAAAATTACAAAATAAGGAGGCTGTTATTGGCCCTCCTAATTCTACCTGAGTTCAGCTAATATGAGATTCGACCAAATTGGAAAAAGAATTATAATGATAAGACAAATCCCAAGTCCAATGGCAATGCAAGTCCATTTCCTGGATTTCGATTGCAACACCTTGGCTTCCTGGAGCTGATCCGTGCCTCGCCTGACGAATGAGCTCGCGTGAGCTACATGGCTCTCAATGTCATTCAGTTGATGCCCTTGCGCCTCCACCAGGGCCGCCATGTCAAGGAATATTTGGTGGAGTTCCACCAAGTTCTTCTCAATCTCCTTGACCGCATCGTGCCTTTCCTGGATTTCTGAAATCGTGTCCAGGATTTGGCCGCGCCCCTGATCCTGGATTGCTTTCTGAAGGAATGTTTCACTCTCGCCACTTGAAATAAGATTTTCAATCAAATCATCGCTCGCTTTCTCACCTGTAACTGTAAAATACCTTCTTCCAACTGTTTCCTTGTATTCAGCGTTCATCTTGGCTCTGAATCCTTGAAAATCGTCCATCATATCTTTCAACTTTTTGCCTAATCCGCTTACCACCGATGTCCTTGTCCGATCAGTGGACGACCCTGGACCGCATCCTGGAACCTTGCGATTGGCTGCATTCGACCTGTCAAGGGCCTCGAGCTTTCCTTTCATGACCTTAACTTTCTTCAGAACCTGAGAAACGTCCGAGTCCATCCTGGATCTCAGCTCCTTCATTGTCTTGGCATTGTGGACTATCTTGCTCTCTTCATTTGCTTCTTGTATCTGCATGTACAGCCTTTCGACATCTTTCACGTCATTCTTTACATTCTCTACATCCTCAAAAAACCTATCCAGGTCACCTGCCTCGTTTCTGGAGGCACCAATCTCAAGATCATCCATTTCGACCTGGCGCTTGAGGTCTTGATACTTTTTAAAGGAATGCGAGAATAAATCATTCATCTTTTTTCCTCTCCTGCTCGTATAACTTCTCCTTCCAGATTTCTTGATTGGTTTTCTTGGAATTGTAGGATACTTGATACAGGAGGGTTGTTCACTGTCTTAACCTTTTTCTTCTCTGCCCGCGATATGAGATTGATAGTCTATGATAACTTACGCGGGTTTGAAATTTCAGGGAAGGAGGAGGAGAGAAAAGCAGAGCCTTCATTAAGAAAAGGTCCGAATTCATCCTGAAAGAACTATTATTATTGCTTTTGGATCCTCTGTCTTGTGTCTCATGCTATTGTTATCATAAGTCCTGCCAAGCTAACTTGAGGACAGTCGTTAAATGTGGAGAAAATTACTGGCTTTTTTTTGGTCTTTCTAACACATGGCATAAGAGAATCTCTAAGTTAACCTGAATGTTCAATTTTACTTGGTCTTTGTTAATTAGAAAAATTAGCCAATAAACTGCACTTGGCATTTCTTTTAATAGGAAAAAAATAAAAGCATACATCCCCATCTTATGACACATTAACTGCATATTGAAAATAGATCAACTTAAAGTTGAATCACTTCCTTGCCTTTTAAAGTCTGAAACCTTGTGCAGGAAAATGTTGACCGAAGATGAATACATTGTGAGAAGATGCTGAAGGGGCCGCTGCAAATGTGCTTTGGTATACACTAATGGCGGAGCCAGGAGCCTCTTCTTGGAGGGGCACTGACAGGCTTCGCCACAAAAATCAATCCCTTGAAACCATTAACCTGTTATCCCTTAATACAATAACTTTTTTTCTCGAGTAGTAGTAGATTTAAGCTTTGACACTTTGTTGATGCCAAATAAAAAAAATGTTTCATTCTAATCTACAAATTAATGCAACCTAGGCTCAATGAGATAGCCCATGAGGTAGCTATAGTACCCATCCGATATTCAGCGACAGACTCCATGCACTTATCTCTGTTCTGTTTTTATTTTTGATCCCACGTTGTGGATGCTATATAAAGTCCATATCTAGATCCCACTTTATTGCAAGAATGACCCTAAATTGATCTATTATGGAATTTATACCAGAACATTTTGTCCCCTTTCCGTGTGTTTGTCTTTGAAATTGTTCTGCATTCGACCTGCTATTCTTTAATACAATAGCCTGTGGCAATCAAACAATCAACCATAGCGACAGAATCAATCGCTTGAAACCATTAACAAAGCCCTCTTCATCAATGGTGTTGCACATATTCAGATAACAAATCATGTTTGAGTAATGCATGAATATGAGAGAGAGAAAGAGAGGGGGGGGGGGGGGGGGGAACTTTTAGCTAACAAGGATTAAATATGTAGCAGAAATTCACTACCAAAATGAGGCTACAGAAAATTACAAAACAAGCTGGAAAAGAATCCAAATGACCACTATTAACTTACCCTCCATGATACCATACATTTTCTGGCTAAAAAAGACAGCCGCTGACACTTAGTTGCGGCGAGGATATAAAACAGCCCTCCCGCAGTTCAGTGAAAACTGCACTGTTCTAACAGACTATGGCTATAATCAACATATTTCTCCCAAGAGGTTTGTACTCCTCCATCCCAATCTTCAACCACGGCTTTGAGTTCCCGTTGTAATGCAGCACTGCACCTTGTTCTATAGTCTTAGCATCCACATTTGTGTATCCCAAACCCAAAACATGCCAAGAAGGTTGTAATGGCTCAGTTAATCCATAAAAGGTCAACAACCCAGGTGGGAGGGTTCCGAGTTTCCATAGATTCCGATCTACATTCTTTTCCTGCCAGTAGTGATAAATTCCAGTCACATTTTTCTTCCTCCATTCGATCAAATCAAAGATATTCATCCCAAATGCCCAACCACAGGCATCAGGATCAAAATGTCCGCGTATCAGAGGATGAGAAAAATTTAGATACTTGTGGTATCTGTGAAATGTCTCCATGCATGTCTCAACTGCACCATTGACATTGCCATTCAGATCAATTGAGAACAATTCAGACAGGTCTTTCTGCACTACCACATCGTCATCTAGAAACACTATTTTATTCAAATCGGGAAAAACTTCTGGAATGTAGAATCTTAGGTGATTTAGCATAGACAAATATTTAGGGTTCCTGAACTTAATTGGAGTTTTGCCTCCATCATTGCTTCCTGTAAAGTAGTAATTCTTTGTAGCCGAGTCTTGAAGCTGTTTTAGAACAGGAACATAAGAAGCATTTAACCAGCTGAAATCTTCGATCTTTTGCACATCAACAGTAACTCCTTGGAAACTATTCATAGTAAACCAACCCTTCATTGCAGCATAATTCACCTCGTCAGTTA
This sequence comes from Eustoma russellianum, assembly GCA_036186865.1. Lineage (NCBI taxonomy): Eukaryota > Viridiplantae > Streptophyta > Magnoliopsida > Gentianales > Gentianaceae > Eustoma > Eustoma russellianum. The sequence continues at coordinate 32,716,954 of AP025055.1, forward strand.
CGACATGGAAGACCAGCATATTAGGTTGTCTAGAATTTGAAGCTGACGAGTTCACGACCACTGAAGTTGCAAGGACGTTGTCAGAGAAAACGCAGAAGTGATAAAGACTATTGTCCTTTACTTTTGTAGCTATTTCAGTGTTACCATTTAGTTTCCTCTGTAAATCTGAGTTTCTGAACCATTCAGTCGTTAATCGAACACCAATGCAGTATAAACTCTTTGGCACTTCTTCAGCAGCTATCTGTCCAAATTTTGAACTTTTCTCATTTATGGAATTTGTCTGCTCTTCCAGGCCCTGAATCTTTGCTTTCAGTTTCATGATCATGGTTGCACTGTCATAGTGAAGTTGCTGCTGGGCCTGATATAACAACAGGGCCATCTCGCGAATAGCAGTTCCTGACTCTTGGAGGGTTAAGGGAGTTCTTCTTAGAGCGGCATTCGAAAGAAGAACTTGTGAGTTGCGGATCTGAACACTAAGATCCCATGCATATTGAAGATTATTGTTTTCCTTGGCAATGACAAGAAAAGCCTTAGCCAGAGAAATCTGATCATTAAGCTGCCTTGCAACTGAGTCAGGGCTTATCATTTCTTCTGTTATGTTAACGCCCACCAGAGGACTGTCACGCCTATTGATTTCTACACACAAAACAATGAATACAGTTTCTTATGGAAAGAACAATAACTCCGGAAAGAACATGGTTCAAACAGTCCCAATAGGGAAGTTCCTCTATGAATCAAAACAACTAATAAAACCCAATAATGGGCCAAAATTATCGAAGAATAAGATCGTCCCATTCATCCACATCACAGAATAAACTTGGGTATGTTAAAAGAGAAATTAGCTTTCCATGTCCAATCCTTTCTCACAATCAAACAAGCTCCTTAACAGAATGTCTATCATCGAGTCATTTCCCTCGCACAATTTCAAATCCTCCATCCCATGGTTCAAAGACATAAAACTAACCAAAGTCGATCAGTTAGATTGCTTCAAAAAATCAGAAACATTTTCTCTACTTGAAAATTGAAACATTATTCAAGATATTATAGACATGCATGCTTTACTTGTATACAGAATTGAACTGACAAGAAGAAGATCCGACAGTTTTCAGTGGCTAAAAAAAATGCTTCCATGCCTCCACACTAAGGAAATCCTACTTTACTTGGAACCTTGTGAGAATTCCGACATCATGTTTTGATAATCCATCAAACTCATTCTTCTTATTACATCCTGAATCCACACAGACATAGCAGATTAACCAAACATGAGAAATCAAAAGTAAATCTTATGCACATCACATAGGTAGGTATAGACAGGACAAGGTTCACATATCCACAATCAAAATCTAAAGTTGAAAATCTTCGATGTAAAGAAGTTCAAATACAAACCATCCATCAAATTCAATGTTCATTCCACCAAGTGCTATGCCTCACATTGAAAATCATTAGGAATGGTGTGTTCTGAAGTTTGATTAGTTTCAATGTGATCCAGATCAAACAATGGTCTATCGAGTTGTCAGGAAAATATATATTAACAAGAAACATTATTCCATCAAGAGAGAGAATGTCAACGGTAGACTGGCCAGCCTGACAACGTTATCAGATCAAATGTAACCATGATGCATCACTTGCACTAACAGAATATCATTTTTTTCCCCTCAAATACACAAATTTTTTCAGCTTAAAACATTCCCAAGAACCAGCAACTTTCAAGATTCTCTCCAACATAAATAAATGGCTCCAAACATCAGAGGCACCCAAAAGTCAAAACGATTTACTAGTCAACACCCCTTCTTCTGCCCAAAAAAAAGGGAAAGTTCCTGGAGAAAACTCAGTAAAAATCCAAGCCAAAAACAAACAGCATAAGCTGAATTATACCTTCAAATAGTTTGATCTTGAGGTGGGCTCGCGGCCACTGCTACTTAACAAAGCAATGAGCAGCAGAATCAGAAGCCCAGATAGCGTAAACCAAACAACAGGTTGAGAGAATTTTCGTCGCGCCGGCCGGCGGAAATCGGGTCTCCGCCTCATTTCCTCAACAAAAACCTACCCAAAATGCACTACTCGGGACTCCCAAATGCGATCCTATTAGAACACTAAAATTGCAGACAAAGAAACTGAAAGTTTTAGAAGAAATTACACCTTTCTCGAACTGGCTTTTGGAGATCCTTCTACTTCACTAAGTATAGGGTTGGAGAAGGAAGAATTGACCCCAATCAGCAGGACATTGAAGAGATCCGATACCGACCGAGAAATAATAGAAAATTATAGCAATTGCTTAAGATGTTAAAGTTAAACCATCATGGACGACAGCTAAAACAACGAGCATGTTGTTCTTCCGCAGTTGCCATACAAATAAATAATTATGCATTTAAAATAGAGATAATTACCTTTAACTCCCCTGTAGTTGGCTAATTCGCCAAAAATTTCCCTGTTTTTGAAAATAGACCTTTACCTCCCCTTTAGTTTGAGTTAAAGTGGTTTCCGGCCAACTCCGGCCAAACCACAGGGGGCTGTGTTGGCCGGAAACCATTTTAACCCAAACTAGAGGGGAGGTAAAAGTTTATTTAACCAAACCACAGGGGAGGTAAAGGTAATTATATTCTTTTCACGTGGCCATCACATTAGCTTTGTTTGATTGCTTCGTGTTGAGTTGAGCACAAATCTTACTACATACTCCATGAATTTCAAAAGCTAAAGTGAACATAATAATGGATACACCGTCAATAGTTTATGAGACATGAAAGTGAACAAGGATAATGGGACATTGACTGGGCATTCTCCTAAAAAGCGGCTGATAATTGGTCTATAAAACGTCGTTCTCGCTGCACTAATCTTCTGCATTTGCACAGGGTCTGGAGAAGGGTTGGATCGATTCGCAATCTGATGTATGCAGTCTTACTCTGTACTTTATACAAGAAGCTATTTCCGCGGCTCGAATCCGTGACCTCAATGTCACAAACGCAGGTTTAACCAATGGAGGGTAGCTAGGTTGAAAACAAAACAAAAGTCGATGAAAAGTACCCTCTAAAATAGAGGAGCTAGTGAGCAGTAGTTTTAAAAGTTAATAATTAGGGATAATTACCTTTACCTCCCCTGTGGTTTGGCTAATTCGCCAAAAATTTTCCTGTGGTTTGGCTAAATAGACTTTTACCTCCCCTCTAGTTTGGGTTAAAGTGGTTTCCGGCCAACACAGCCTCCTGTGGTTTGGTCGGAGTTGGCCGGAAACCACTTTAACCCAAACTAGAGGGGAGGTAAAGGTCTATTTTCAAAACACAGGGAAATTTTTGGCGAATTAGCCAAACCACAGGGGAGGTAAAGGTAATTAGCCAAATTAATTGTAAGGCCATCTGGCCAGGAATAATTTGGTAAAATGTGTAAGGCCATCTGGCCATTGTTTCTATCTCAAGATTCGTTGAACAATCTTCAGAGTATATAATCTCCATTACTATCACTCAGCTGAAATTTCTATCTATTTCGAAGTGTCAGGCTGCAACCCGCATGCTATATTTCTCGGCTACAGAACCCCCAGGGACATGGAGACTACTAGAAGAAAAGACCATCGCAAATTCAACTGGACCAGATCAAAAGTGTACAACAATTAACATAGGCCAATTCATTTTCCATCAAATTGTTTAAATATAAGGCCTCAACATTTTTCATCAAATAGAGATCTCGGCCATAAGGGGGATCTCGGCCATAAGGGGTTCTCGGCTACCATTGGTTCCCGGCCCTTGGTTCTCGGCTGTGGGTTGTCAGCCCAGCCATTGTGTTTAACAAATGATGTTAATTCTTAATGCTGGAGAACTTGATACAGTTGGTGAAAAGACTTCAAAAGCATGTACTGACCTTAAGTGCCAGTCACCAGTTAGACGCAAATTTACTCTAGCCTGGAACTGGCCGGCAACGACGGCCGTGGAATGCATATTATCCCAAAAAGAAGGGCCGACGCGAGAATGATATCGATAGAAGTGGCTAACCTGCGGCATCATCATTTATGGGAAATGATTCTTTAGCTGAAGAATTGGTTCCTCAGGATCACAACAGAAGCACTGCTACTTCCAATACATTGTCTAACTTACGTTTCTCCCAAGGAGTATCTGAAGATGAAAATGAGGCACTCTCTAAGTCTCTAGCTCATAGTAAAGATGCTATGGGAAAAGTTGCACAGCATGCCCAGCTAGCTGCAAACCTGGCCACTACAGAGAAAGAGTCCGAGTTTCCATCTCAGCTGGATACAAGATCTCGAAGTCGTACTATATGGCACAGACCTACCCCAGATAGGTTTATTCCTGTAGGAAAACAAGTATGAGAATATGGAAATCACAAGAAATCAAAGCCGAGACGTGACCAACTTGTCACTGTCCTTAAAGCAATTTTGCTCTACCAAAGAGCAAGGTAGTCTTCAAGTAAATGCTTCCCAGGATATAACGGCTGCCTTTCTTCCCTTTGCTCTAGAGGAGAAAGACTGAACTTGATTGATCAAAGTAGAGAAAGAGAAGAAAGAGATCAAAAGTGCTGAGAACTCAAAATTTTGCAAAAGATAATTCTTTTTCTGAAAGTAGCAAGGTCTTCTATTTATAGACCTTAGAAGTGTTAAAAACCTCTTTGAAATCACTCTCAGCCTTATTCTAACCTCCAAGAGCCGTTGATCACCGTTTTTGGCCGAAGAGAGATGATTCTTGGATTAAAAACTGTAACTTCTGATGAACAGAGCTGTCTGTTCGACATCGATCGATCACATCGATCGATCGATGTCACTTCGATCGATCGATGTGATCGATCGAAGTCGAACAGACTACATCGAACTCTCACTTCAAAGTTACTTAGATCGATCGAAGTCAAACAGACTACATCGATCTCTTACTTCAAAGTTACTTCGATCGATCGATGTTACTACGATCGATCGAAGTCATCGTTCGAAGTCCTCAGATCCATGTCGATCTCTAACATAGATCGATCGATGTACTTCGATCGATCTATGTTAGAGATCGATGTCCAACTGAGGTTCACCCAGTTTTCTACGTTCCATACCAATCTCTTGACCGACCTTATACACGCTCTATATAAGTTTGGAGCACATGAAAACGTACTTTAACGTACTTTTTCTAACAATCCCCCACATGATCCAAACTTATATATGAACCTTTCATATGATAAACAACGGATTTCTTCTCAATCAAAATAAGATGAAGACACATAACGGAGTAGTGACAAACGTCTTGAACTATCCGATAGTACATCTGAAGATATATAAACGGAAATAGGGTGACAACCGTCTTGAACCACATATTTCACTACTGTTTATATGATCACACAAAAGACATGTCAACATCTAACTTCATACAAGTTCGCGGTATGGTGCATTAACGGCCCTACACCCAATCCCAGAGTTCATAAGCGCTCTAGAGAGTTTTCCAAGCTCTCATAGGAAGCGGCCCCACTTCCACACTTATATAGGTGATATTCATCAAGTGTATTACAACACACCACCATCTATAATGGCTATGAATCATCCATTAAGAGATTTACATCTCACCCTCAAATGTAATAAGTACTATCCACAAGTACATCATTATAGGAAGGACAAATAATAGTACTTTATAGAATTCTTCTATGACGTGTTCTTACCACATTGAACTCCGTTTGTAGGATCTCTACTAATAGCGAGTTGGGTTCCTGTCATAGAGAATTCACCTCAACGGAACAAGTCCCATTCCTCTTGATGTCTTAAGAACCAGTTTTCGGTTCAAGCCTTTAGTTAAGGGATCAGCCAGGTTCAACTCGGTTTTGATGTATTCCAAGTTAACCACCCCAGAACTAATCAAGTCACGCACAATATTGTGCCTCAAGCGGATATGCCTGCTCTTTCCATTATATATTTTGTTCCTTGCTCGAGCAATAGCTGCCTGTGAGTCACAATGAACAAAAACAGATGGCATAGGCTTAGTCCACAAAGGAATATCAACTAATAAATTCCTTAACCATTCCGCCTCTGAACAAGCAAGTTCTAAAGCAACAAATTCAGACTCCATTGTTGATTTAGCTTTACAAGTTTGTTTAGAGGACTTCCATGAAATGGCACCACCACCCAAAGTAAATACATACCCACTGGTGGAATTATCTCATCGTTATCTGTGACCCAATTAGCGTCACAATAACCTTCAAGAACTGCAGGACTCCCGGTAAAAGAAGTCCCAAGTCCATAGTACCTCGTAGATATCTCAATAGCCGTTTCAAAGCATCCCAATGCTCTTTACTTGGACTATGAGTATATCTAGCCAAACGATTAACAGAATATGCAATATCTGGCCTAGTACAATTCATGAGATACATGACACTGCCAATGATCTTAGCATATTCACATTGCACACCATCATGTTTATTCTTTTCCAATCTTATGGATGCATCATACGGAGTACTAACAGGTTTAACATCAAAATGGTTAAATTTCCTCAAAACCTTTTCAACATAATGCGATTGAGAAAGCATATAACCCCCACATTTTTCTATCAACCTAAGACCAAGAATTAAATCTGCTTTTCCCATGTCTTTCATTTCAAAAAAGATGATAAAAACACTTTAGTACCATTTACAACATCAAGACTTGTACCAAAGATTAACAAATCATCAACATATAAACAAATAATGACACCATCAAGATTTCAAACTTACTGTAAATGCATCTATCACTTTTCGTTTACAACATATCCATAAGATAGCAATGCATTATCAAATTTTTCATGCCATTGCTTAGGAGCTTGTTTATAATCCCTATATGAACTTCTTCAACCTACAAACTTTATGTTCTTGACCTTTTGCTATCATACCTTCGGGTTGTTTCATGTAAATTTCTTCTTCTAAATCTCCATTTAAAAACGCTGTTTTAAACAAATCCATTGATGTACGACTAACTTATAAATTGAAGCTAATGCTACTAGCACCTAATGGAAGTAATTCTAGCAACAGGAGAATATGTATCAAAGAAATCTATTCCCTCTTGTTGGGGTAAACCCTTTAGCCACAAGCCTAGCTTTAAACTTATCAATTGTTCCATCCGCCTTTAGTTTCTTCCTAAAGACCCATTTACAACTGATAGGTTTACAACCTCTAGCAAGCTACGAGTTCCCAAGTTATTGTTGCTAAGTATAGACTCAAGTTCGCTATTGATAGCTTCTTTCCAAAACTTAGAGTCTATAGACATTATCGCTTCTTGATATGTAGTTGGGTCCATTTTCTAAAATGAACGCAGTAACAAAATCATTTCCAAAGGATTTTTCTACTCTTTTTCTCTTACTCCTTCCAGGTGAAATATCATTACTAGTTGTTTTACTAGACTCACCTTTTTCAAATTTAGGACTTACTAATGACTCTTTCTTCATAGGAAAAATATGCTCAAAAAACTCAGCATTCTTAGATTCAACAATAGAACCATTATCAACCAACATGAATCTATATGCAGCACTATTTTGAGCATATCCTATGAAAACACAATCATTAGTTTTAGGACCAATTTTACTTCTTTTGAACTCTGGTATACCAACCTTAGCTAAGCACCCCCACACTCTGAAGTAATTCAGGTTAGGTGCGAAGCCTCTCCAAAGTTCATAAGGAGTTTTATTGGTCTTTTATGTGGAAATTCTATCAAAATATGACATGCCGAAAGAATTGCCTCTCCCCACATATTGTTAGGGCAAGCCTGAGCTTATAAGCATTGGCATTCATCATATCCTTAAGTGTTCTATTTTTCCTTTCTGCGACTCCATTAGATTGAGGAGTGTAAGGAGGTGTGAACTCATGTATAATTTCATTATTTTCACAAAATCTTTGTAAAGACAACACATTATACTCACCACCTCTATCTGTCCTCAACCTTTTGATTTTTCTATCTAGTTGATTCTCAACTTCATTTTTATACCTGATGAACATGCTTTCAGATTCATCTTTAGTTCTAACAAATAAACTCTAGTGTATCTAGAGAAATCATCATAAACATTATGTAATATCTTTTACCACCTTTACTAGTATAGCCTCTAAAGTCACCAAGATCACTATGTATGAGTTCCAACTTATCTGTTGTTCTTTCAACAGACTTAAATGACTTCTTGTGGTGTTTTGCTTCTACACAAAATTCACACTTCCGAAAGTCATCTTCACATACATAAGAGATCAGATTGGTGAACTTTATTCTTTTTAATGCATCTTTATTAACATGTCCTAATCTTGCATGCCAAATATTCAAAGAATTAACGACATAAGCGGAACTAGATGCATTCTTATTATTTATAGTACATACAGCATCCAACACAAGTAAGCCCCCGGAGCAATACCCTTTCCCGACAAAGTCCCCATTCCTAGACATAATAAGGTTATCAGACTCAAGAACAAGTTTAATGTTAGCCTTGTTCAGTAGTACTCCGGAAATCAAGTTCCTACGCATCGCAGGAACATGTAACACGTTGTTCAATTCCAGTCTCTTGCCAGAAGTCAACTTGAGGAGCACCTTTCCTTTACCAAGAACCTTGATACCGTGTTGCATCTCCCAAGAAGACTTGCTCGCCATCATCTATTTCTTGATATTCAAAAAATAGATCTTTACTGGTTGCAATGTGCTTGGTAGCCCCAGTGTCTACCACCCATTCCGAAGCACCACCGACAAGGTTTACCTCAGATAAGACGATCGCAGCAATGACTTCGTCACTTGTCCTAGTTGTCTCCACAAGATGTGCTTGACTGCTGGACTGGCCTTTCCGCTGGTTGCACTTGGCTGCTCTGTGTCCCAGCTTTCCGCACACCCAGCATGCGCCTTTCATCTTCTTCGGATTTTGTCCCTGCACAAATGACTTACCTTTGCCATTTTGCTGAATCTTTTGCCCTTGGGTTTGTGCTCCACCACGTTGGCTCGAGACCTTCTTTCATCACGTTCATTGTCATCAAGCCGATTATTCTCCTCAATGCGAATGTGCTTGATGACTGCATCCAAGGTCAATTTGGCATCATCATGTTTACCTCTCTTCTTGTATTTGCTCCAAGAAGAAGGTAGCTTTTCCAACAAGGCCGCTGCTTGAAAAGTTTCATCAACTTAATGCCTTCTTGCTCCATGTTATCCACCAACTGTTGATATTGGTGAATTTGATCATTTATCGGTATGTGGTCCACCATTTGGAATTTAAGAAACTCGCTGACCACATACTTTCTTTTTCCAACATCTTCAGAACCATATTTATTCTGAAGTGCTGCCCAAATATCCTTTGCTGACGTAAATTTGACATAAATGTCAAATAGAGAGTTGGAGAGGAAGTGCAGAATATGTCCTCTACACGTAGTATTGTCAGCATCATACTTTTTTGCCTTCCGTTTCATCTGTTGGTCTGTCTTTAGCAAGCACATACGAAACAGAAATCATCTCTAGAAAGAATAGCACCTTTGCAGCCCAACGTTTGAAGAACTTGCCATCGAATGGCTCCATCTTCGACATATCAGGAACTGGTGCTTGTCTTGTTGCCATATTCTCAAGCAAATTTGCTTTAAGATTGTAGGAAAACAAGTATGAGAATATGGAAATCACAAGAAATCAAAGCCGAGACGTGACCAACTTGTCACTGTCCTTAAAGCAATTTTGCTTCTACCAAAGAGCAAGGTAGTCTTCAAGCAAATGCTTCCCAGGATATAACGGCTGCCTTTCTTTCCCTTTGCTCTAGAGGAGAAAGACTGAACTTGATTGATCAAAGTAGAGAAAGAGAAGAAAGAGATCAGGAAAGTGCTGAGAACTCAAAATTTTGCAAAAGATAATTCTTTTTCTCGAAAGTAGCAAGGTCTTCTATTTATAGACCTTAGAAGTGTTCAAAACCCTCTTTGAAATCACTCTCAGCCTTATTCTAACCTCCAAGAGCCGTTGATCACCGTTTTTGGCCGAAGAGAGATGATTCTTGGATTAAAAAACTGTAACTTCTGATGAACAGAGCTGTCTGTTCGACATCGATTGATCACATCGATCGATCGATGTCACTTCGATCGATAGATGTGATCGATCGAAGTCGAACAGACTACATCGAACTCTCACTTCAAAGTTACTTAGATCGATCGAAGTCAAACAGACTACATCGATCTCTTACTTCAAAGTTACTTCGAATCGATCGATGTTACTTACGATCGATCGAAGTCATCGTTCGAAGTCCTCAGATCCATGTTGATCTCTAACATAGATCGATCGATGTACTTCGACTCGATCTATGTTAGAGATCGATGTCCAACTGAGGTTCACCCAGTTTTCTACGTTCCATACCAATCTCTTGACCGACCTTATACACGCTCTATATAGTTTGGAGCACATGAAAACGTACTTTAACGTACTTTTTCTAACAATTCCAAGAATAGTTTCTACTGCAGTAAACGCAACCAGAGACGATCTTTCTGGTCTGGAGTCTCAAGTTAAGGCTCTAGTCAAAGACCTTCAGAGCACTTCCCTGGATGTGCAAAGAAACGCTACTGCTGAAATTCGTCTGCTTGCAAAGCATAATACAGATAATCGAATTGTAATAGCTAACTGTTGGGCTATAAACTTGTCAGTCGCTCTACTTCATTCAGCGGACAGCTCAATACCAGAAAATGCTGTTACCCGCGCTTCTCAATGTATCTATTAATGGTAACAACAAAAGTGCAATTGCAAATGCAGACGCAATTGAACCTCCGATTCATGTACTTCAGACTGGTAGCCCCGAGGCAAAGAAAACTCTGCTGCTACTCTTTTCAGCCTCTCAGTTAACGAGGAGAACAAGGCCAAGATTGCGAGATCTGGGGCGATCAAACCTCGGGTAGATTTGTTGCGTAGTGGAAGTTCAAGAGGTAAAAAAGATGCAGCAACAGCTTTGTTTAACTTGTCACTATTAAATGAGAACAAGGTGTCCGAGCAGAGACACCGATCATTTCACGGGACAGGTTTCCTATAAGACCTCGGTAGGGTCCGAGGCAAAAGCTCGCTAAATGGTAAATTCATAAGACATCGATAGATCTGAGGCAAAAGCCCGCTAAAAGGTAAATTCATAAGACCTCGGCAGGTCCGAGGCAAAAGCCCGCTAAAGTGTAAATTCATAAGACCTCGCGCAGGTCCGAGACAAAAGCCTGCTAAAGGGTAAATTCATAAGACCTCGGCAGGTCCGAGGCAAAAGCTCGCCAAAGGGTAAACTCATACGATCTCGGCAGGTCCGAGACAAAAACCCGCCAAAGGGTAAACTTATATGAATAGGCTTTAATAAATCCTCCAAAATGGGGGCAGAGGTAAAGCGTCACTGTATATATGCACCTCTTTAGACCTAGCAGGACTAGGCAGAACTGCACCGAAGTACAAAACTTTGGATTAAAAGTTTAGATTATTACTAAGCCTCATTCAGACTAAAGCTCGGCTGAAGCAGTGCAGGACCTATTTTTAGTCTATCTTTGATTCAGCTCGGCAGAATAACAGGTTTATTCTAAAGCTTAAAAAGTTTATTTTTATAAAAACTGTCTGCATGCGTAAAAATTGTCAAGTACAAAGCCGACTTCAAGCCTCAGCCAGAACAGATGGGAAAGTTTAGCTCAAAAAACAAATGAAAAGCTCTAAATGAAAGAGCAGAGCAGCAAAATTCCTGGCCTCGGCAAGTGAGATGTCAGCCAGGCCTCAGCCCAGCCACAATGATCTCGGCCAGGCCTCAGCCCGGTCAAGAAGTCCCTCGCAAAGTCCTGCTGAGTGCATCACAACATTTGACATAAACAATTCACATGAACAAGGTCAACCCAGTGGCATGTGAAAAGAACTGTGCATCTCAGCCCTTGATTCTCGACCATTTTGGTATTTTGGCCACTATGGCATCTCAGCCATTGCTTCTTTTCTGGTCTTCTGGACTTTCTTCTGAGCTACGATCTTGGCAACCTTGAATGTAAACGAACAATCGATACGTCAATTCGACACGACAGCGCATTAAATACTCTGAATCGATTAGTCTGCCCTTCCTGTTCGGCTCGACCAAACTAATCTGGGAGCAAACTTAATGAGACCAAAATCTGACCTACTCGGATAAAGACAAAGCTCAAGTTAGTCCGTGACAGTCAACATAACCTCGACTCAGACAGTTGTTGGGTCGACCTCGGTCCCCATAATGCCCGGTCAGAAGTCGAAATCCCCAAGGGACAGCCACCTTCAAGAAAGTTTGAGGCACTATGTTTAATACAAAGGTCTTCTCAGCACTTGTCGGCTCCTGCAACTCGGTTTACCCGGAACAAGATACCAAACCCAGCTGCCCTGTCGGACTGAGGCATGGGGGATCTCGGCCAAAAGAAAGGTCCTGGCAAATTTAGCTGGACCAAACTAAAAAGTGCACAACAATTAAAAATAAAGGCCTCAACATTTTACCAAATTATTCCTGGCCAGACGGTGATTCTCGGCCACAATCAATTTCGGCCATTGTTTCTCTGCCAGGCCTCCACGTGGCCATAGTGCATCTCGGTCAGCCTTACTCAGCCACCATACGTTCAGGCAGAGTCCTGCCGCACAACAAACTTGACACCTCAGCGACACGGGGTGCCACGTGCCTTCATACAGTCGAAGACTGCCAGACATCGCAGCCTTATATCTCTATCTGTCAACCACGCAAGGGAAAGTTGCCATCACAGCAACCCTCCAGCTGCCACGCGGCTATCATGCAAGTCAGAAATGACACTCAGCTCTCAGCTTCAACGACTATAAAACAAGGGCTTCATCAACAGTAGAAGTCCAAGTCTCAGGTGAGTGATCAGCAGACTTCATCTCCGCTCGCCCAACACCTCAGCCGACCCACCAAACAGGTTTTATACAGCCTTTATTCCAGCATTAGCCATACGTTAAAATGCGCAGAACTGACTTAAGCGTCGGAGGGTTTTTCCCGGGGCAGCGTCTTAGGACCTCTAACTTTTCTCTTCCTTCGGCGACGGGTTTAGACAGAAGATTAACGGCACACGATCCGGATCGTCTTCGATCCACCAGACGAGCAAATCCGGTCTCGTCATCAGCTATTAGTTAACAAGTGGTAGGATGAAAATCGATTAATTATTCCTCTCAAAAGGATGAATTGGGCTGACTGTGAAAAAGACACTGAAGTTAGTGATGTGTTGGGGGTGGTTAAACAATCAGGGTTGGAACAAACAACAAACTCAACATTCGTTGTTGTAACCAGTGGGAGTTCACTGACTAAACAACGAACTCTGGAAAATAGGCGTTACTAGAACTTGTTATACAAATTTTGAGTTGAACTGATAAATAGAGGGGATAAAGAAAAGAGAAATTAAGAGCATAAATTCGTTTGTCAATGGTGTAGTGAGTTGTTGGATCTTCCAAATAAGGGCGTTAGTGAGTTTCATACTGGTGTAAGTGGGATGATTAGTCAGGAAAAAGTGAAGACTTTCTTGGGATACTTGCCTACAAAATCCATGACGGATATATCTTTTAAGTTATAGGGTGCTGACCATCATCGCCATTTACTGTGTCACTGGTAAATCCATCAAATTATCAAGTAATCTACTACTTCATAGCTTACATGGTAGCCCGCGGAGAAAAGGTTAACTTTGCCGGCACTTTGAAACTATGGTGATTGAAGCAGTCACAAACTCTTAAGCCTCTTCTGTTTGCAATTTGATTTATTTCTGTTAAGATTGGTGGAACTGAAGTCAGCCAAGCTGAAATGGGACCGAGCTCAAAGGATTTGGAGTTGTGAGCTACTGGCGAGCAGAGCTGAGTAGTGCCGAGCTGGACAGAGGTAATACCGAGCAGAGCCGAACGTCACAGCATTGACCTCAGCCCAGCTGTACACCAGAAAGTTACGGAGTAGAATATTCCTTGATTGGAGATATGATTGATGAGAATCCTGTTTTGGATAGAAATTTCCACACTTATCTTTCTATAAGTAATATCCGGTAGAGTCTTATTTTTGGTATGATAGCGATGTAAAAGGAAAATTCCATAAGTCATGCTAATCCTTTTACTCCCCATAAAATCCCATGTTAGACGCTGCCTTATGAAAACCGAAACTCAATTGGTGATAATGAATTTTCTTGGCTTGCCGCCGCCGTGTGTTTTTCTTCCCTTTGAGGGTTTTTCCATGTTAAATCTGGTGCTCGTCGTTTATTGTTTTCTTTGATCATTGTTCATTACGTTTGTGCGTTCTAGCAATTATCATTGCGGTTGTCTCCACTGTTCCGCAAACAATCCCCAACAACTGGCATCAGAGCCGCAGGGTTCTTTGTTCGAGTGGGAGCAATGGCCGACGATACTAAATTAAGGATTGAGAGATTTTGATAGATCAAACTTCGGTTTCTGAAAGATGCAGGTTGAAGAGTATCTATATCTGTCTCTTGAAGGGAAAAAAGGTGAAGCCTACTGACATGTCGGATCGGGAATGAGAAATTCTGGATCGTAAAGCTCTTGGTGCCATTAGGCTGTCCCTGACCCAAACCGTATCATTCAATATCTCAAAAGAGAAGACCACAAAGGACGTGATGAATGCTTTGACAAGGATGTATGAAAAGCCATCTGCCTTTAACAAGGTGCATCTGATGAAGAGACTTTTCAACATAAAGAAAACTGAAAGTAAAACGATGCAGGAACACTTGAGTGAGTTCAATACAATTACTAGTCAACTTGAGTCGTTTGGAATTGTCTTCGACGATGAAGTTCTGGCCTTGGTGATACTGTCAAGCCTGTCTGACAGTTGGGATGGAGTTGTTATGGCTGTGAGCAACTCATCCGGAGAAGGCACATTGAAATTTGAAAACGTGGTAGATGTGCTGCTTGATGAAGATTCGAGGAGGAGAAATAGTGGCAGCCCTGAAAGTTCTGGAGCCGCGCTGAATATATACGAACGTGGTAGACCTGCCAAGAGGGACAATGACAGAGGTGGGAGATCGCAGTCTAGAAAGAGCAAGTCTAAGGGCTCATATCTGACATGCTGGAATTGCAAGAAGAAGGGTCACCTTAAAGGCGATTGCAGAGGAAGAAGAAGGCTGATCAGACGGATAAGAATGAAAACGAAATCCATATCTGTCAAGCGTCTGGGTCTGACAGTGATGACCTGATCTTAAGTTGTGAAAGCAAAGATGATGCTATTTGGATCTTCGACACTGTGCCTCTTTTCATGCCACATCTAACATAGAATACTTCACAAATTATAAAAGTGAAAACTTTGGGAAAGTATATCACGTACTTACCATATAAATATGGTCAACCTATATACACTTAAAATGCTCAGAAATTTCGTGGTACACATGTCAAATTCAGTCCAAAAGTCATATCAAGTTTACACACATCAATCACCCTCATTTTGGCTTGAATAGTGGAGAATTCAAACATAAGCTCTATTTTGTCACATGGGACGGTTTTTTCCTCAGCCATTGGAGCTATCTTATTTTATGTATATTATGTGTGATATAATATATATTACATGTCTAAGAAGTTTGATTTTAATCAGAGAAAAATCACGTAATCGACAAAAGTCGAAAATTCGATTTTCTACACTTCTACGTGGTTGGACATTTTTGGTGTTGATGTCACATGTATTTAGACACGTTTTTCATATTCAAGACATATTAGAGTGTTCTAGAAAAATAAATTTAGGGCTGATTGCAATTTACCATATGTGTAAAGATTGTGCTTCGTTATGTAACAAAGTTTACCAAAAGAGAATTCAGCACAAGTGCATGAATTTCACATGCCAATTTCAGCTTTTTTGGAGCCTAGGTGGAGCTTATTTGAAACTTTAATTGGTGGAGAATAAGCCACACATGATTGATAACATTGAAGAGGGCAACAATCAAGAAACAATTCAAAGTACAACACAGTCTGAATTTTCAGCACATGTATTTGTGCATGGCCGAATTTTAACCCCTTTGTGTCTTCAATTGTCTTTCAAAATTTAAGGAGATTGAATCATGATTGTTTGGAAGTTATTCACCTTGATTTTGAGCACAGGTTTCATATTTTTTTGAAGAAATTCCAGCTCATTTAAAGTGTGCCAAGGTGGATTAAAGATGACCTATCAAGAAGTGACAACTAGGCGAAGACAAGTCATTCGTCCAATCGTGTTGCACCAAGTAAGCAAGGTTGTGTCATCATTTACATAATGCAATCATCCAAGGGTATTCAAGACAAATTTCAAAGAAGAATGCTAATCCTATGGGGCGGCCAAGACAAGATAAAAAGGGACAAGATGGTGCAAGACAAGGCTAAGCAAAGTTGATATTCTTACAAGTCCAAAAAGCAAGGCTACTCTCTTCTCCTTTCTTTTCTCTTCCTCTTAACCTCAAGCCTATCATTCTTATATTCCATATATTATATAGGCTTTGATTATACAACCTGCATAAGTTCATTTCTTGTAAAAAGTTGATCAAGGTATGATCAAACCTTCATTCGATCGGTGGTGGTGTTCATGATTGGTTTGTTTGATTGTTTGATTGTAAAAGAGTAGAGTTGGTTTTTATCTCCAGTCATCCTTGTGGCAATGTGTTTTTGTGTTTAGTGAAAATCAAGGAAGGTGTCCTCGAAGACTGGAGTAGGTTGTTTTAACCGAACCAGTATAAAATCTTGGTGTTCTTACTTTTTAGCACTTTACTTTCAGTTTTCAGTTTTCTGAATCATTTTTATTGCAACGGTAAAAATAGTAAACGATTTTTTAAAAATCACAAAATCTTGCAGAAATATATCCGTACATCCTAGCTTTCATTTGACACAAGTTTCACCTCATTTGTATAAGTATAAATCAGTCAAACGTTAATAGTTCTGAGACTAGTGCAATCTGATTCTCAGATTTGCAAAGATTGAGAACATCAACGTGATTGACATACTTCCTAATAAAATTTTCAAAAACTGTTTTAACCCATTAAAATAAATATATTGAGGGTCAAACCATAAAAGTTTCAAGTCATTTAGACTTCCCAATTAATAGGAATAAAATTTTCATTTATAGAGTACAGTTTTTGGCAGATTGACGTAATCTGACCAAAAACGTGTTTTCAAGGGGTTAAGCTTGGAGTTTTAATTTGAAATTGTTTTGAGTCACTCACAACATCTGAAATCACATCTTCACCAAATTTCATAATTTTTGGTAGTCTACAACTAGGTCATTTAGATAAATAAAATCAGGATTTGAAAACAAAAACTGTTTTCAGAAGTGAGTAATTTGGTTTAAAAAGTTTTAAAAACCAAATTTTCCGCACTTACTATTCAATCATCCTTCTAGTGATGCTATACAGGTCCTATAAATTCCATAAGTCATGCTAATCCTTTTACTCCCTATAAAATCTCCTGTTAGACGCTGGTTTGTGAAAAAAGAAACTCAATTGATGATAGTGAATTTTTTTGGCTTGCCGCCACCGTGGGTTTTTCTTTCTCTTGATGCTTTTCTCACGTTAAATCTGGTGCTCTTCGTTTATTGTTTTCTTTAATGATTATTCATTACTTTTGTGCGTTTTTACAATTATCATAGTGGTTGTCTCCACAGTTCCGCAAATAATCCCCAACAATTTCATGCTTCAAAGTACCTGCAAAACTTCATGAATAAGAAATAGTTGTGTTCTTTTCTTCTTTTAATACTCAAATTTATAAGACATTTTAAAAAAGTAAACGTCTTTAAAATTCTTAATTTTGGTGACAATAAACTTCTGACAGTTGGTTTTCATTTGCAACAATAGTCATTGAATTTGAACAAAGAAAAGTTAGTCATCCAGTCTTGGAAAGGTTATTGCTCTATTTCACCGACAGATTCACCAGTCTTCAAGAAATATATATTTTTAATCTTATTAAAAGTAGTTTCCTCTCAAGACCTTTTCGATTCATAAACTAGATATTCTTAAGCTTAGTTTGACACAAGAATCAATCTTTTTGATTGAGTACACAAAAAGTTAGAGGCTTTCAAAGTTTACTAAATTTCTGTCAAAGTTTAGCCTGACCATATGAAGTTTTATACTTGTTTGAAGAGTCAAACATTCATAATTTTTACTCATTTTTGGACAGACTGTTTAGAACACTTTGACTTTTATTTCTGGAAAGTTTTAAAATTTTTGGAGTTATGTACTATGTGTAGTAAATTTTTAAAAAACAGGCACCGAGAATCGGAATAGAGCATATTTTTACAAAGGTATAAAAATAATGTAATTTTCATTAACCACTATTCATCCTCTCTTTTAGTAGTGTTTGTGCAAGTGTTACGGTGTAACACTAACATGTTGAGAACCAATTTCAAAGAGCGGTGTTATGCTTGTAATTTTGTGGACGCTTGACATCTTTGATTCATTTCGTCAACACGTCAAATAATATCCAACATTCTAACCTAACAAGTATGTAGGGGAAATAGGTATTAATCCTATATAGACTAAGTTCTATAACCATAAAAAAATCTATCAATATGAAATTTACGATAATTAAAGATCATAACTTTTAATAACTAGACTAATAACACATAAAAAAGAAACTAGCAAAGATCTAATTCACATAAGGAAGAAGCTTGATGCAGTCATCAATGTACCAAATAATAACAATCCTAACTAATAATTGGATAGGAGATTTGGGATCGATCCCATAAGAAACAAGTTTGTACTCCAATCACTGAGCAGTTCAACTTACAAATTACTCCAAACTAGCATAAGCATGGCTTGTGAGTGCTCAAGTGATAATAGTTCATCAAGTGAATTTTTAACAACTACTGAGAACTCAATTAAATCAACTAACTACTAAAGCAATATAAACTATCTAGAAAACCAAATAAAACTATAACTTCAAAGCAAATGAACTGTCACTACAATTATGCATATAAATAGGTTACCAAACTAAGCATGCAAAATAAGTAATCTAACTAAATTATCTCCAAGCCAAAAAAGAAAGAAAGAAAAACTATTACCTAATATACAAACACTAAAACAATTAATCTAAACTAAATTAATTAACTAAACTATGAAAACAGTAAAAAAATCAAAAGCAATAAATAACCAAAGGGTCAATTCACGACATAACAACTTTTATTAAAACTAAACTTCGAGTAATCACGAAATAAGAATTTTTATTAAAACTAAACTTTCGGAAAGATTAAATGGCTAGGATTATGCAAAGCCAAAACAAAACCTATGAATTTATATAAAAATGAGCAACACGTTTATTTTTCTAGCAATTTGCATCGTCCATAATAATAGTAGTGGTGTGAAAGTAAGTGCAAAGACCTTTTGTTATCGGAAGTAATTGCAATTAGGAAACCTTAGTGAAACAACAACGGATTCAAAGAACACAACAACATGCATAAAGCACAACTCACTTTATATTATTCGGAAAATAACTCAAAACCGAACTATGTTTCTTGGCACCTTTGTCAATGACCCTACCCGGCATTGACTCACCAATCACCCTATCCGGGATTGATATTTGGCACTCTTGACGCACCATTTACTATGGCAGGCCCCCTTTATTTATAGACTAACTAGTCTAAACAAAACTAAACTCTACTTGGACTATATAAACCTCATGAAAACAAATCGTAACTATAATAGATAAAGATAACTTAAGGAATATCAAGATAATGACTTTATCTTTGATTCCTATTAATTAGAATTCAAATCTAATAAAGAAATTATCCAACCAGTGTCCTCGACAAATTGCATTGCCTCTTTCATAAATCTATCAAGGAGTTTTTGCATCGTTTTCTCATTCTTTTTTTTGCTGCCATTATTGCCCTCGTTTAAATACTGCCTTAAACTAAAGGATTGAATCAATCAATTATAACCAATATATCCCAACAACAACAAAAGTTATCGTTACTGTTTGGGGAGGGTGAGCGGAGGCAAACAATACGTCTATCCTAGACATAGAAAGTTTGTTTCCTATAAGGCCCCGACTTTATATGTACTAAACTAAAGGATGGAATGTTAGTATATAAATGAGGGGTATAGAAAGTAGGGGTGGCAATTTCAGACACGACACGAAACACGACCCGAACCTGACACGAATTTTCGCGGGTATGGGTATCACCTTGGCGGGTTTCGTGTACAAATCGGGTAAGATCTGAAAGATACCCGCCAATGGCGGGTCGTGTCCGGGTATATCCGCGGGTACCCGTTTATACACGAAATTAAAAAATGTATTTTAAATAAAATTTATAATTAATAAAATAAAAAAATAAAATTTTCCCAAAAAAAAAAAGATTACCGTGCTACTAAGTAAACCCCGTTCGATTCCCCCTTCCTCCATTCCCAAATCTCATTTCTTTAATCTATTATTGCAGAGTCAAGTGATTTGAGTTTAGAGGACCTCACTCATTTTAATATTTAACATTTGGTTGTGTACTTATTGTTGTTTCATACATTGTATCAATAGTCGTTTAAGTACATGAAACCTGAAAAAAATACACGAAACCTGAAAATACCTAAAAAGTACATGAAATGACATGTACATGACTTGAAATATTTGTACTTGTCAAGTTCGTGGGTATACCCGATACACGACACGAAACCTGACATGTACGGGTTTGGGTATCTACATCCATACACGCGAAGCAAATGGGTAAGGTATGGGTATGGCATTTTGATACACGAAACCTGAAAAATACGAAACACGAAACACGATACACGACCTGTTTGACACTCCTAATAGAAAGAATGCTTTGTGATTGTGTTGAGGTTGAGAAGTCATGAATTTATTCGAGCCAACTTCATTTCTAAAAGGGTGAAAAATCTAAAATACATTCAAAAATTCAATGGTTTCACATGTTCGTGGAACCATCAGTTTGAAATATGTCCAAACGTTCATTGCCCACGGCAAAGTACAATGTATTACTAGTTGAATGCGGAGGCATAGAAAAATTGGTAACTTAATATATTCGAAGTCACTTTCAGTAAAATGAAGATGGTCCGACACCATCATGGTCCCAGTGACAAATATTTCCTTTCCTTCAACGAGCTTTCTAATTCATAAAACATCACTCATCTTGGATGCACTGGCCTAGACATTTTAAAATTTACATTCGTTGTTTTTACTCGGTTTGCAGATTGTGAAGACCCAAAGAAATACCGGACAAGTAGAAGAAAAACACTTTAATATATATGTATAAAAACAAATTAGATAGGCAAGATTGTGAAAATTAAAGAGGAATTAAGTTAATGAGCTACAAAATGAAGCTCTAGAAGCGAGTGATTGAGAAAATGTTTCGCAATGAGAATAGTGTATTTGAAAAACAATTTGGACTTACGTCGTGAAGGTCCGCAATGGAGGCTACTTATCTGTTGAAAATATTAATAGAGTGGTATTGAGAACAGAAACAGGATTTGAATATAGTTTTCATTGTCTTGGAAAAGACATATGATAAAGTTCCAAGGAGAGATTCTGTAGAGGCTACTTGAAAAATGTGTTAGAGTAGCATATGTAGAAATTATTAAAGACATGTATAAGAACGCGATGACAAGCGTAAGGACTCTAAAACAACTAAGCATTTCTTGTTACAGTAGATTTACACCAATGATCTTCATTAAATACATACTTATTTGCTATGAACTCACTCGACATATTCAAGATAATGTTCCACAGAACATGTTGTTTGAAGATAATATTATGCTGGTGGATGAGACTAGTGAATGAATCAACAGTAAGCTGGAATATTGGCGGAAGATACTAGAGGAAAAGGGCTTCAAATTGAGTCGAAAGAAGACGGGGTATATAAAATTTAATTTTAGCAACAAAAGAATGATCTTGGACCTTATGTAAAAATAGAAGACCAAGAGATTTACCTCAGTAAGAGTTTTAGACATTTATGATCTATACTACAGTCTTCACTGGATGGATTATGTAGTGTGTGACCTCCACTTCGTACTCTATCTCACTTAATGAAAGACCATATGGACATTTCTAGGGTAAACAAGGTCTCAGGCAAGTAGACCCTATATCCCTTTTTTGTTTGTAATAGGCATGTAATATCTCTCAAGACTCCTACGACGCTACACTAGGACAGAGATTTTCACTTTCGTACAGGCTGTGCCGAGCAGAACGTAACACACCTTAACTTTGCACCTTATCCTATTCTCTCGAGGTGATGTCTGTTCGGTGCAAAAAATCATAGAGGCACTGAATACCTTTGGCCATTGCTCAGGGCTTAGGGCTAATCTAAGCAAATCTCAGTTCTTCCATGCCTGAATTGGTCAGGACACAAACTGGTTGCAGCTCAGCACGGGGTTCACAACTGGATCAATGTCATTAAGTTATCTTGGCATTACCATTGCTGGACATAAGCTCAGGTGCACCCACTACACTCCCTTCATCAAGAAACGGATGGACAAAGTGGGCCTACGGAACGTGAATTGCCTTTCATATGCGGGTGGACTACAATTGATCAAATCAGTTCTGCAAGGAGTGAACTGCTTCTGGTTGAGTGCTCTACCTATTGCAGTAAAGGTCAGATCCCTTGTAAACAGAATTTGTATTCACTTCTTATGGGAAAGCTCTACGCAGAGGACCAGGAAAGCTTGGGTAGCATGGTCTCAGATCAGCATGCCAAAAGAAGAAGGGGGCTTGGGAGTTCTTCAACTGAAAGCATGGAATCTAGCATTGCTAGCCAAGCACTTATGAGACATCCAGCACAAGAAGGACTCTCTATGGGTTCAATGGATGAACCATAAGTATAAACTCCACACTTTGCTATGGACAAGAGATAGCCGCGGTACTAACTCACACCTCCTAAAGAAACTACTGGAGATCAAGGATGAACTGCTAGCCAGCTCAGGCTCTAGCAACTCGGTTGTAGACGTACTTACTTCCTGGACGGTTGATGAGATACTTAAACCCCATCTGGCATATGACCACTTTAAGGATAAAGGAAGGAAAATCAATTGGGCTAAGATAGTATGAGATTCAACTATGACGCCTAAACATTCGTTCACACTTTGGCTGACCGGGCTGAACAAGTTGGCCACCAAAGGCAAACTAGTACTTGAATGATAATGCATGCCAACTCTGTTCGGTGGGACAAGAAACACTGACCACCTCTTCTTCTCATGTCCAGCCACTATGCAGGTCTGGTACTCTATCTCGGCATGGCTGGGCCTTCCAGAGAGGCTTAATACAATTCACAGATTGCTAGCCTGGGGCCCACGCAAACTAAAAGGGAAGGCGCTCAAAGCCAAGGTAGCAAAAATTGCCTTGACAACTACAATATATCACATTTGGCAGACACGAAATAGATACATTTTTGAAAAATACTGCTTTTGTATCTAGGGATGTAGTACATAGAATACGCACTCCTGTGTATAGAGTAATGTTTAAGCTCTTCTCCCATATCTTAGATATAGGCAGTTAACCTATTGTTTAAATAGCTTACATTACTAAATAGTGCATGTAGGTTGGCAGCTATATCTACAAGTAGGGCTATTGTATGAGATACATTCTTTTGATGTTTTGAACTCGGGTAATACAAATTTGCAATTCACCCAAAAAAGGGTATATTTTCTCTGACATAAAACAAGACCTTAAGAAAACCATGCAACCTCCATTCCTAGGATAAATTTTAGCAGTCCAGATTTCTTTATACCGAAATCATCATCAATATACATCGTGACCTCACTATATTTGCTACATCATTTCCATTTGAAACTGTTGGAGTAATTGGACTTTGGCAAGTTGCAAACTTTGTTAGCAACATATTTTGAGCTTAATTATAATTAGTTTTCATTAATGACAAGTAAAAACTAATAGCCCTTAATTATCTACGTAATGAGTAGATCATTTTAGGCTTTGAAATCATTCAATTACGATACTGGATGAATGAGAAATTAATGCTCAAAATGGATGTAAAACATTGTTCAATGGGTGATGTGGCTTCCTAAGAATGAGATACATTACCCTTATGAAAGGAATACCACATTGGTGAAAAGAAGTAAAATTATCATCAAATATATGTAAAAAATGGTCACTTTAGATTGCCCTTAGGGCAATAGAAGTTTTGATCCGACGGTCACAGATTAATCTGCTCAACCGATTCTTCAACCAACTCCTCTATGTAAACCGAGGCTTGCGTGCAATCCGAACATACAATCTTCTCTTATGCTCTCTTCTCCTTCTCCATTCTGCTTAAGTCCGAGAGAAGTCAGGAAGCTCGAAAGTTTGCTCAGGTTCAAGTTGCAGCAGTGCCGCTCGATTGAACAGGTACCGTTGTATCCTGGGAGGCAATTGCTAACGCCGGTTGGACTGCTCAACCCATTCTCCAACCAACTCCTTTATATAAACCGAGGCATGTGTGCAATCAAAACACACAATCTTCTCTTCTGCTCTCTTCTCCTTCTCCATTTTGCTTAAGTCCCTCTTCTCCTTCTCCATTATGCTTAAGTCCGAGAGAAGTCAGGAAGCTCGAAAGTTTGCTCAGGTTCAAGTTGCAGCAGTGCCGCTCGATTGAACATGTCCCGTTGTATCCTGGGAGGCAATTGCTAACGCCGGTTGGACTGCTCAACCCATTCTCCAACCAACTCCTTTATATAAACCGAGGCATGTGTGCAATCAAAACACACAATCTTCTCTTCTGCTCTCTTCTCCTTCTCCATTTTGCTTAAGTCCCTCTTCTCCTTCTCCATTATGCTTAAGTCCGAGAGAAGTCAGGAAGCTCGAAAGTTTGCTCAGGTTCAAGTTGCAGCAGTGCCCTCGATTGAACATGTCCCGTTGTATCCTGGGAGGCAATTGCTAACGCCGGTTGGACTGCTCAACCCATTCTCCAACCAACTCCTTTATATAAACCGAGGCATGTGTGCAATCAAAACACACAATCTTCTCTTCTGCTCTCTTCTCCTTCTCCATTTTGCTTAAGTCCCTCTTCTCCTTCTCCATTATGCTTAAGTCCGAGAGAAGTCAGGAAGCTCGAAAGTTTGCTCAGGTTCAAGTTGCAGCAGTGCCGCTCGATTGAACATGTCCCGTTGTATCCTGGGAGGCAATTGCTAACGCCGGTTGGACTGCTCAACCCATTCTCCAACCAACTCCTTTATATAAACCGAGGCATGTGTGCAATCAAAACACACAATCTTCTCTTCTGCTCTCTTCTCCTTCTCCATTTTGCTTAAGTCCCTCTTCTCCTTCTCCATTATGCTTAAGTCCGAGAGAAGTCAGGAAGCTCGAAAGTTTGCTCAGGTTCAAGTTGCAGCAGTGCCGCTCGATTGAACATGTCCCGTTGTATCCTGGGAGGCAATTGCTAACGCCGGTTGGACTGCTCAACCCATTCTCCAACCAACTCCTTTATATAAACCGAGGCATGTGTGCAATCAAAACACACAATCTTCTCTTCTGCTCTCTTCTCCTTCTCCATTTTGCTTAAGTCTGAGAGAAGTCAGGACGCTCGAAAGTTTGCTCAGGTCCAAGTTGCAACAGTGCACTCGATTGAACAGGTATCCGTTGTATCTTAGGAAACGATTGCTAACGTCGGTTGGACATAGTATACCGGAGCAATACGTCTTAAGGATAGAGTCCTCGACTCGTTCCGGATTTGATCTACTGCTTACTGTATTTATATTCAGACATACTACTACTACATCTTGATACGAGATTGATGGTTTTCAAGAGAAACAACATCATCCACATAAATTATAGCTACAAAAGAAAATGTACCTTCATCGAAAATGATGAAAGGATGATCTACATTGGCTGATGAAATTTGCATAGTGCGTTTTTCTTCCTTCTCGTCTCTTTTAAACGTTTTTCTGGAAAACATCAAATTTTTTATTATTCCAATGAAAACATCATTTTTTTTCTTATGCTTATTTTTTTTTCTTCTTTTTATTGGTTTTATCTAATAGTTGATTCATGCTAATAAACTTTCCTTTCAAAATATACCATAGAAGTGGCTAGCACTAATTAGTTTTAAACTTCCAACATTAATATTTGTTGCTTTTATTACCTGTTTATACAACTTCACTATATATTACTATCTAAACATTGTGTGTAAGTCTCTTTCGCTAATACTTCCTTAGAAAAATAAGAATAACGGACATAGCACGGGAAGAGATTATATATGACATCCATATATAGATGCTTTGAACTATCGTTGTCATTTTGGAACATTCCCAAAATATTGTTTCTCACAAAGGAGCAAAAAATTGAAGTCAAAAGGGAAGCTAAATGCGTTACTTAGCAACTAGATCTTGCTTTCACTGGTAAGAATAAATGGCAAAGATTCTTGCGATAAACATGTGAGTGAAAAGCAGAATTCATGTGAACATCCCATGATGCCTGAATGACGTAGGCAAAGAAATTAAATAGACAGATAGAACTGATAATTAATTTTGAGCAGAAACCTACTAATCTAAGAGACTGTAATAAATCCAGTAAACCATAAATCAATTTATAGAGTTTTATATTCTACAACAGTAATGAAAATAGCAATGGGCGGAGACCTGTAAATGTATTTTTTTTTCAAAGCTTAACAGTTCTAGAAAGGAACAATCAACTCAAGTTTTCACCGTTTATCCACTCCTAGCTAACATATTTATTATAGATATAGTTAACTAATACTGCAGTATTTATTGATACCGTATTATCTTAAGTAGAAATTAAATAAAATTTCATAACTCGCGCAGGGTCTTCACGAGGAAAGGTCTTTGTATGACTTTTTTTTGGGTTAAAATGCAAATATATTAACCAGAAGAATCAAGGCATCATAAGAGAAGTAACTCATACCATAGTCCTACCACATATCAGAATGTGTCTAATGACCAAAGAACAATCTCATAAGTAGTAGTAAATAATACCAGTTCCTGAAAGACAACAAAAACAACATTACCCTATTGACTTAGAAGGCTTTCACATAGTATGGGAGGGTCGGATGTGCCCAACCAGAAACACACAGAGGTTGTTTCCGATGACCGATAATGAAAATTGCGTGTCGATCAACTAATAATTCACAATAAAATAAACGCAGCCAATTTAATGTGTCATTTTGATTTATTTCATGATACACACAAAGTTTAATTATAGTTTGTTGTACAGTAGCTCCTAGTAAGAGGCTCCTTAAATTTTCCCATTATTACCTCATCACAACCTTAACCAACTTGGACTACTACATAATCATGTCTCTACCTCCTCATTTCACAAGCCATTTCTCCCATTTCTCTAAAGATCACAACAATTCTCTCTGAACCAAAAAAAAAAAGATGCCCACAGGAACAGCTAAAGGTCGCAAGAAGCTTGAAATAGTCAAGATTAAGAACGAAAGCAACCTTCTAGTAACCTTTTCAAAGCGTCGCGTCGGCCTTATGAAAAAGGCCAACGAGTTGGCCACCCTCACCGGTGCTGAGGTTGGAGTCATGATTTTCTCTCCGAGCAATAAATCCTACACTTTTGGCTGCCCTGACGTTGAATCCGTCTTGGATAGATTCAAAAACCATACCCCTCAGAACCTCACTCAAAAGTACATGTTGCAAGTTCATCGCAAGAAACATCTGGAGCCGCTCTATGCTCAGCTTAATCTATTGAAGGAGGAAGTCAAAAAGCTGAAGAAATATGGACAACAACTGGATCAAATGAATATGGGGGAAAGTGGAGAGCCCAACTGGTGGGAGGCTGATGTTATGGATCTTAGCTTTGAACAGCTTGAAGCCTTAAAGGTGGAAATGGAAGGTCTGAAAAATAGGGTTTTAAATAAATTTAATGAAATGGTGAATGAGGAGATGAAAAGGGACCCTTTTATCCAGTCTGAAAATCCGTTTAACAATGGATCTGGTGTGCCTTTGAGCATTCTTGCTGATGTACTGACGAATCCTGCTGTGCCTTCTGGTGAATTTACGGCACCAAAAAATGTTGATATGTTTTCTCAGTGTTTTGCTGCAGGGACATCAGCATTTTTCGGCGACGATGGAGATATCGGTGAAGGTCATGGTGGCGGTGATCAATCCACGGCCGGGGCGAGCAGCTCAGGTGGTGGCATCCTGAGAACTCCAGGGGCATCTTGGTCAATGGAGTAGCTTGGGAGTGAAAGTTTCCAGTGATGTTATTATAGTCTATTATAGTTTCCCATGCGTTATTTGTGCTAGACGCTTTTGTTTGGACTTGGAGTGAAATAACTTGCTAGTGTTGTTGTTAGTCTATGCAGTTTGTCGTGTGTTTTTTTTGGTATTAAGAGCCTGCTTTGGATTTGGAGTGAAATATATATGTTGGGGTTTTCTTTCCGATAGTGAGGTGAATGAGAGATTTTGCTCAGTGCATTTTCAGGTTGAATGTTTTATACGTTAGGTATACAACAACAACATTACTCCATTACCTTAGAGCCTCTCGCCTATGGCGGGGTAGGGACGTCGGATGTACGCAACCATATTAGAAACACACATATGTTTCTAGGGATGTAACTCATAGAATATGCACTCATGTATATAGAGTGATGTATAAGCTCTACCCACATATCTTAGACATAGGCGCTACCCATACATTTTAATATTGCTATACATTAGTAAATAGAACATGTAGGTTGGCATGTAGACCTACAAGTAGGACTATTGTATGTTAGGTCCCTTAGAACACACTCGAAGGGGGGTTGAATAGTGTGTTTACTAAGTATGGAAATTTTTTGGATCTTTTTCAATGATGAGGTCAACCCAATACTTGGGGCGTGTTCTTTAAAATTAATAAAATTGCAATAACGTAAAGAACACCAAATATATAGAGGTTCAAGTCAATGACTCTACTCCTCTACCTTCTTGCTCTTCACAAGAAAGATTTTTGAACAATGAGATTGTTTTTCTCTTGGGGGAAACAACAATCAAAAATAAAAATACAAGTAGGTGAACTAGGTAACACACTTGGACTTTGAAACAATAAAACCAACTACCTTGAAGCTTAGCCTCCAAAGAACTTCCTTGCTTCTCAAATAATTCTTGTAGGGAGTATGGTGCACCTCTACACCATCAACTAACACTTGAAGGCTTGGATTTCTTCAAAGAAGAAGCACCCTTGCTTCTTGACCAATGATCTACACCTTGCTCCACACGATATTCACTCGAGAAGAAGACTCTTCTTCTTTCACAAATCACACACTCTCACAAATAATGTAAATACAACAAAGATACAAATATTTTGAGATCAAAAGACTAGAGAGAACTGAGAGCTTGTAGGCTAGAAAGTTATCTTTCAAAATGGTGAAGATCCTTGTTTTATTTGCCACTAGCCATTTTCCATGATGCAGGAGAGAAGTTTTGTCTCTATTGATGACATGTCTCCTTCCATGAAGATCTTCTCTTGGATGAAGTCAAGTTTCTTGAGGAAGCTTCTTCTTGTAAGCTCAAAGACGAAATAGAGCATTCTCCAAAGAGGGATATTGCCTATGATTTTTCACTAAGAAGGAAGACAAAAATTTCAAGATATCATAAGAAATAGAAACATAAAATACTTGAGGCGTTCAGTAAGTTGAAGTGCTTAATGTGATTGGAGAACCGGCGTTCAATGTGACATGAAACGCCTAATGTGAGTAATGAACACCTGTTCAATGTCACATGAAGCGCCTACACTGGGCAACACACTCGTTAGAAGTGGGATGAAGCGCCAGTTCTAAGACTTCATACTCGTTCGAAGTAATATTTTGTCATTCTGAGATTTATCAAAACTAGTTTGATATTCGTGTCCATTTTGGGAAGGAAACAATCACTTTTGACTTTTGTCACACACATGAAGCGCCTGTTAAGGCGTTCAAAGTGTGCTGTTTCACAGAAGTACTATGTGACACATGAGACTCCTTATCTAGGCATTCGAAGTATTCTGTTTCATAGCAAATTCAAATGAAGTGCCTTATGCAGCGTTCGAAGTGTTCTGTTTTCCAGACACTTCACATGAAGCGCCATATGTAGGCGTTCGAAGTGTTCTGATCCACAACCACTTCATATAAGGCGCCTTATCTAGGCGTTCTAAGTGTCAATTGTGCAAATCATCAAAACTTAACGTATTCTAACAACCGCTGAGCTCCTGGTTTGCATCCTCCACAATGTTCCTTGGGAATGAGACGGTGGGCCCTCAGGGCCAGGGTGACCTTTTGCTCCATTTAAGCTGGTGTAAATTAGGTAATTTGTTTTTTATGAGCTTCGTTTTTAGTAAAGATACTAGGTCGTTTAACTTGCCGTTAGATTTCTTGATAAACCGGTGATTGAATTTTACAAAACCTGACGAGTATAATTTTTTCAATGTTCAAGTTGTTCTATGGACGAGTATAAGAAATTATTCTTCAAGAACCAAATAAACTCCAATTGATGGATGGTTGATTCCATTAAGAACCTTTATTGTAACTAGATAACTTTAACTTGTCTGTAAAAAAGGAAAGGATTGACTGAAACATTATATGGTAACTTTCTCTAATATAGATTGAAGAATTACAATATCGTCTTCATCTGAATTAACTCAGATCAATTGCCAAATTGGTAACTCTTAAGACAAGTCTATTCAAGATTTTAGTTAGGTAATTTTGATGACCATAGCCCTAAATGAAAGTAATATGCGTTAAAACTTTTAACCAAGGAATAAAGCCCAAGCTAAAGAACCACACTAAGTGTAGTCACTTTATTTCCAAAAGATTAGACATGTTTTGCGTACTGCTTCAAGTGAAGTCGTCTTCCTGCCCTCCTGAGAAGTTTTTGTTAGTACTAAGTTCTATGTAAAGAACTTTCTACAAGTGAAAAATACGAATCGTTGAATTAGAGTGTAAGAAATATTCTGATGAGCATCTTTTTTGGCTACAGAAGAGTTCAATATTTATGTAGTCTAGTAGTCAATTTTTGTGCTATCTTATTCTTACAAATTGAACATGTCAATACGTATGAAAGACTCACAACATAAAAAAGTCACTCTACTAGGCTTCGTATTGCGCATGGTCCGGAGAAAAGCCGATTCGCTTCGCAATCTTACGTACGGAGTCTTACCCTATAATTTATACAAGAGACTGTTTACGCGGCTCGAACCCGTGGCTTCGAGGTCAAAAACAACCAGCATAAAAGAAGAAACTAAATACGCACAGGCTGGATCGTTTCGCGATCTCATGTACGGAGCCTTACCCTACACTTTATGCAAGAGACTGTTCACGCTGCTCGAACCCGTGACTTCGAGGTCAAAAACAACCAACATAAAAGAAGAAACTAAATACGCACAGGCCGGATGTACGGAGTCCTACACTACACTTTATACAAAAAACCGTTTACTCGTCTCGAATCTGTGACCTCGAAGTTAGAAAGCACAAACATAAAAGAAGAAACTAAATACGCATAGTTGAGATGAAATACAACAGAGGACATAAAACATGGAAAACAAATAACAACCGAGAACTAAGTGCGTCTTCTTGGTCCTTGGATTACATAAAACAAGACCTATTTGATTATAACGTAATCCAATGGTCCAGAAATCATGATAAAATTCGGAAAGCTAATAACAAAAAACACCACCATAAAACGACCAGACGCGTAAAATAACAGACACAAAACCACCTCACTTTTCATTCGTCCGCTCTCTTAAAGCACTCACAACTCTCCTACGCATGGTCTCAAACAACTCTATCAAGGCATCCAGTTCCTCCAGGCTGAGCTCATCGATTGAAACACACTCTGGAGTCTCTGGAAGGACTTCTTGAGGATTGTTGTCACTCTTTTCTTCTGCCATTTTTTTCTGCTAAAGCTTGAGATTATCAGGATGACAGGAGAACCGGTGTGTGATTTGAAGGAGGGAAGAAGAAATGAATTTATAGAGACCTGCTCGGGTATAATGGACCATGCAAAATTTTGTAGATTCATTGAATTGGGTGTAGAATGTGGTATGTATATGTAGTTGAATCTAGACGCCTTATAGATGGTAATATATAACGAGGAATTTTACATTCCCTTATGGAGAGAATTAAATGTGTCACGCACCGCTAAAAGCTTACATGTTGCATGTAGGTTTACAACTGTTTAACTTTTTTTAAAGATGATCCGACGACTATGCCCTAATGTTAAGTTTGTTGGAACTGAATTGAGTAGCCAAGCTGGACTGTAGAGCTGAACCTAAGTTAACATGGATAGAACTTAGAGAAGTGGATAGCAGTGTTGTCGAGTTGAGCTGGACAGCAGTATATATTTCGTATGTTACTCTGACCTGAAGTATAGGAGTGTATGGTCATCCTTTGGTGAAGCGTCAACTTTTATGTTGTCGTAGTTGAAGTCAAACACTTCATGTGTATCAATTAGAAGGATGCATCTCTCTAGAATTCTATTCATGTTAGGATAGCGCGTTAAGTGATACCTACGCCTATGTTGATCAAACACCTATAAAATTCCCCTGTTGTACGCAAGAAAAGTAGAACGGTAATTTCCTTGTTGTGATAGTGAATTTCTTGGCTAACGATGTCGTGGGTTTTTATTTCCCAAGAGACTTTTCCGACGTAAAATCGTTGTCTCTCTTTTGTTTATTGCGTTGTTTCATTATGTTAGAATATGTTGAGTTTTGATGATTAGCACTTTTGGTACTTCGAACAAGTGATTAGGCGCTTCATGTGTGTTGTTGGAAGTCAGTATACTTCGAACGCTTACATTAGGCGCTTAATGTACCTTGGTGGAGTCCAGTACACTTCGAATGCCTAGATTAGGCGCTTCATGTAAAGTGTATGGAAGTCCAGTACACTTCGAATGCCTAGATTATGCGCTTCATGTGAAGTGTATGGAAGTCAGGACACTTCGAACGCCTACATTAGGCGCTTCATGTGCCCTGAGGAAAAATGCGAACACTTCGAACGCCTGATTAGGCGCTTTAAGTGGTCCACCAAGTCAAAAGTACTTTTCCCCTGAATGGGCACGTACTCTCAAGTATTTTCTCTGAGAAAATGTCAGAGTTAGTTCGAACAAGCATGAAGGGCTACATTAGGCGCTTCATGTGACTTCGAACGCCTTAAGCAGCCCACATTAGGCGCTTGATGTGACTTCGAACGACAGTTCATTTTCACATCAAGCGCTCTATGTCACTTCGAACGCCTGTGCTTTAAGCACATTAGGCGCTTCATGTGACCAACGTTACAAAGGTCTTATACTTCACTTTTTAACATCAGTTGACCCTTTGTACCCTCCTCTTTTAGTGTCTTTTTCACAGGTCCTTCTCTACTGAAGAATTCAGGTTTCCTTTCTTGGCATTCATTTTGAAATCTCTCCAAGAATGTTGCTACATGCCAAAGGAAGATCTCCAATGATGAGGACTCACCAACACAAGATGCCAAAACCCATTATTGTTTGTGCAGAGGGTTTCAAACGGGAGGAAACTTGAAGGGTGATAAAACAAGGGTTTCTTCTCTATCTTCTCCAACTTTCTACATTGCAAGCTCTCAAATTTTCTCTCAAGCTCAAGCTCTCAAAATACTTGTAAACATTGTACATTTTACTTTATTGTTGAGAGTGACTATTGTAAGAGGAAGAAGAGTCTTCTTCTTGGTGAGATTCTATTGTGAGAGATTGGGTAGATTGTTGGTCAAGGAGCAAGGGTGCTTCTTTTTTGAGATTTCTAGACTTTGAAGGGTTAGTTGATAGTGTGTGGTGCACTATTCTCCCTACAAGATTTCTTTGAGGGCAAAGAAGATCTTTGGAGGCTAGACTTCAAAGGGTTAGATCTCTCGGTTGTGGTCTAGGCAAAGTGCCTAGTTTTTCTGTATTTGGATTTTGTTCTTTGATTGTTGTTTCCCCCAAAAGAAATAACAATCCCCTTTTCAAAATCCTTCTTGTGAAAAATCAAGAAGGTAGAGGAGTAGAGTCATTTGACTTGAACCTCTATACATACTTGTGTTCTTTACTTTCTTACAAGCTTTTATTCCTTTTAAAGAACACGCTCAAGTATTGGTTTCACCTAAAAACAAAAACAATATCCATAAAATATCCATACTTAGTGAACATACTATTCAACCCCCCTTCTAGTGTGTTCTAAAGGGACCTAACAATTGGTATCAGAGCCACATCTTGTTTATTTGAGTTCAAATACAAGATTTGATCATTAGAGTATGGATCCTTTTGTTTTTGATGATGTGAGTTCCCCTAGTGGTGATGCCTCAAGAAGAAGGAGGCAAGAAACACTATTCCCTTCCATTTCAAATGTTCATGTCAAAGTCCCTATGTTTGATCCTCTAAACTACCCACTATGGAAGTCAAACATGGAAACATATCTACGTTCTTGTGGGCACAGAATCTGGGTTGAAGTTTCAAGAGGCTCTATGATTCCCATTGATATTGATGATCCTACTCCTGAAGAGGAGTTTCAGTTGGCCATAAATAGCAAGGCTCTTGCTATTTTAAACAGCTCTCTTTCTTCAAATGAGAGAGCTCAGATTCAAGTAGTCCAATCCGCTCATGAGGCTTGGACAAAGCTTGAGATGATCCACGAAGGAACATCTCAAGTAAGAAAGGCCAAGAGGAGACAGTTAATCAAACAGTTCTACAACTTCACTGTCCCCAAAGGTGAAAAGATAGAAGAGTCTATCCAAAGATTCACCAAGCTTGTCAACCTTCTCACAGCGGTTGGCAAGAAAATAGAACAAAAGGATCTAAACCATTGCTTCCTAAACAGTTTAGGAAGAGAATGGAACGCAAAAGTGACGATCATTGAAGAGTCCAAGGATTTGGAGACCATCACCTTGGATGAGCTATATGGGAATCTCATTAATTATGAGATTCATTTAGATACGCAAGAAAAGAACGACCCTATTCGCCACTCCACTAAGGCGCTTGCATGCGAGTCGGAGGACTCGTATGATGAAGTCGGACTTCTTGTCAAAAGATTCCGACGTTTTGCGAGAAAGAATGGTGATGAAGCTAAAAGATTCATCAAAGAAAAATACTCCAAGGACAATGCGAAGGACCAAGAGAATAAATGTTATAATTGTGGAAAGCTTGGTCATTTCATGAAGGATTGTCGGGTGAAGGAGCCGCAACTCAAAGACAAGAAGGCCATCTACCAAAGGAAGAAGGCCTTGCAAGCGGAAGTAGCCCATTGGGAGAGCATTCTTTCCAGGTGCGAGAGCGACAATGGAGACCATGATGATCTTGCACTCACGGGTGTGGTTCAAGATGATCTTGACAAGGAGTTCTTTGCACTCATGGCCATTGATGATGACACGGAGGTATGCAATATTTCATCTCACTATAGATTAATTGATGAACGAGATGATTTAGTGCAAGAAAATGACCTCTTAGACTTAAAATATAAACGTGTCAAGAAAGAGTTTAGAGCATGCTTGAATGAATATAATGACACGTTAGAAGATCACATTGCATTCCAACTTGAGCATGATATATTTTTGACCATGCATGTGATTGCACTAGAAGAGAAACATGATTT
Organism: Eustoma russellianum; assembly: GCA_036186865.1. Lineage (NCBI taxonomy): Eukaryota > Viridiplantae > Streptophyta > Magnoliopsida > Gentianales > Gentianaceae > Eustoma > Eustoma russellianum. The sequence continues at coordinate 32,752,268 of AP025055.1, forward strand.
GATAACATTATGTGCTCAAGCCCTTGATGAAAAGAAAAATGATTCAAGGGTAAGTGCTACAAAAATAGAGATTAAGGATGCATCTAGACCAAGCATAAAGGCTAAAATCAAACCTAGTGCCATGTATGCATCTAAGAAGGGAAATAAGAAGGAACAATCACAAGTTATCAAGGAGTCCAAAACCTCCTTGAAGAAGCAAAGACACATGCCTAAACAAAAGGCTAGTGCACCATTGGCATCACAACCTTTGGTTCATATTGTGAGACAAAAACCTTCTTCGATTCCAAAGAAGGTGGTTCCTAAAAAGGAAACACGACATGTGCCTACGCACAAGCATACACAAACTCACAAACATACTCCTACATGTTTTTATTGCAATAGGAAAGGTCATATAGAAAGAGTATATAGAGCTAAAAATAACAAGAATCTTGTGTGGGTGCCGAAAGGCGAGATGAAGGTAACTAACCTTCAAGGACCCAAAACAAAAAGGGTACCAACTTCATATGGTTCTTTTGTAGGCCCTAGCACTCAATGGTGAAAGCGAAGACAAAAAGATCAAATGGGTCGTGGACAGTGGGTGTTCCAACCATATGACGGGAGACAAACGTCTCTTCCATAGACTCACTATGCAAGACGGAGGAGTTGTCCACTTTGGCGGTAGCAAAGGCCAAATCAAAGGACATGGTATTGTAGGTAACGATTCTTTCTCTCTTAGTGATGTCTTATATGTTGTAGGTCTTAAGTTTAACTTGATAAGTGTCAGTCAATTATGTGATGCTAATTATGAGGTAACGTTTTTGAAAACAAAGTGTGTTGTGGAAAAGGGCGATAAGATCTTATTTGAGGCTTTGCGTTTCAAAAATATTTACAAAACTTAGCATCAATGATTTGGTTTCTCAAAATGTATCTTATCTAGTTACTAAGAATGATTTGACGCAACTATGGCATAGATGTCTCGGACGTGTATGTTTCAAAACATTTAAATTTATTTGCAAAAATAGTAAAGTCCGAGGCCTTCCAAAAATGAATTTCGAAAACCATGACTTATGTGACACTTGTCAAAAGGCAAAGCTTGTGAAAAAAAGCTTCAAACCCAAGATAAATATTTCCACCTCCAAGCCCCTACAATTGCTTCATATGGATTTGTATGGGGATGTTGGAACAAGAAGTTTGGGTGGTAAACATTATACCTTCGTGGTAGTAGATGACTATACTCGTTATACATGGGTGATGTTTCTAGCTAAGAAGAGTGATGCATGTAGTGAGTTTATGAGTCTAAGTAAATGATTGAAAAATCATGTGGGTGACACCATTAAGACCATCCGTAGTGATCGAGGTGGTGAGTTTGATGTGATTTCGAAAGGTTTTGTGTATCCAAAGGATACTCTCATGACCTTTCGGCACCTAGAACTCCTCAACAAAATGGTGTGGCCGAACGAAAGAATAGAACTCTACAAGAAATGTGTAGAGCAATGTTGAATGAGTTCGGTTTGCCCAAATATTTTTGGGCCAAAGCGGTAAATGCCGCTTGCCATGTGATCAATCGTGTCTATTTGAGACCATACCTAAATGTGACACCCTATGAGCTTTGGAATGGAAAAGTTCCCAACATTGGGTATTTCAAAGTCTTTGGTTGCAAGTGTTTCATACTTAATACCAAGGATACTTTGGACAAACTTGACCTCAAAGCGGATGAAGGTATCTTTTTAGGCTATGCCTCAAATAGTAAGGCATTTCGTGTTTTCAACAAAAGGAGTCAAAAGGTGGAAAAATCAATCCATGTTAAGTTTAATGAGTCACTTAGTGACGAACCTAAACTTAATGAGGATTGTGAAGAAGATGAAGATGTGACTCCTCAAGAAGAAATTTTTGAGGATATTCCTACGGTTGTTCCTCAACAAGAGATTGTTGATGATCCTCCAAATGGAAACATCTTCATTGACTTGAGAGTTGAACCTATTGAGGGTACTCCTACACCTTGTGTGCATGAACTTAGTGAGTCAAATAGAAATATTTATCATATTCATGTTGATACACAAAATGTAGATAATGCATCACACATTCCGGAACATGGAAGTCATGTGAATGATGAAGGTTCATCTCTTTCGGAACATGATCATGAGGAAGTTGGAGGAGATGTCTTCAATCTTCCTAGATCATTTAAGCACAAAATTTCTCACCCTTAAGAGTTGGTCATAGGTGATCTAAATATGGGTATCACCACACGAAGGCAATATAGAGAGAATGCATTTGTCTCTCTTATAGAGCCCAAGAATATTAAAGATGCACTTCTTGATGAAAATTGGATCTTGGCTATGCAAGAAGAGTTAAACCAATTTGAAAGAAGTGATGTTTGGGAGTTAGTTCCCAAACCACACGATCATCCTATTATTGGTACGAAATGGGTTTTTCGTAACAATATGGATGATCAAGGTAATGTCACTAGAAACAAAGCTAGGTTAGTTGCTCAAGGATACCGTCAAGAAGAAGGTATTGATTTTGATGAGACATTTGCACCCGTAGCACGGCTTGAAGCTATTAGGATGTTGTTAGCATATGCTTGTTATAGGGATTTTAAGCTTTACCAAATGGATGTTAAATCCGCCTTCTTGAATGGTGTTATTCAAGAGCCGGGTTTGAATCTCATGATTCACCACATCATGTCTTCAAACTTAAAAAGGCTCTTTATGGCCTCAAACAAGCTCCAAGAGCTTGGTACGAGAGGTTAAGTACTTTTCTTCTTAACAATGGCTTTTCAAGAGGTAAAGTTGACACTACTTTGTTCATAAAAGAACAAGGTAGGAATCATTTAATTGTTCAAATATATGTTGATGATATTATTTTTGGTGCTACTAACAATTGTCTTTGTGAGCAATTTGCTAGTCTTAATGCAAGGTGAGTTCGAGATGAGCATGATGGGCGAACTTAATTATTTCCTTGGATTACAAATCAAGCAAACCGAAGAGGACATGTACATTTCCCAAACCAAATACACAAGAGATTTACTCAAAAAGTACAATTTTGGTGAAGGAAGAGAGGTAAACACACCTATGAGCACAAGTGCCAAGCTTGACAAGATGAAAAAGGAAAGCATGTCAAGGTGACCTTGTATCGTGGCATTATAGATAGTCTACTTTATTTGACGGCTAGTAGACCCGACATTTTACATGCAGTATGCTTATGTGCGAGATTTGAAAGTGATCCTAGGGAGATGCATTTTATTGCGGTAAAACGCATCCTTAGATATCTTAGAAGTACTTTGAAATTTGGTTTGTTTTATCCTAAGAATGCATGTTTTGATTTAAGGGGATATTGTGACTCCGATTATGCGGGGAGTCTAGTTGATAGGAAGAGCACCTCCGGAACTTGTCAGTTTCTCGGAGATTGTCTCGTTTCTTTGTTTTCTAAGAAACAAAACAGTGTGTCTCTTTCTACGGCGGAATCCGAATATGTGTCGGCCGCCTCTTGTTATGCACAGTTATTATGGATGACTAACACGTTAAATGATTATAACATTCACTTCTCAAAGGTGCCAATTTTGTGTGATAACACGTCCGCTATTAATATTGCACAAAATCCCGTCCAACATAGTCGGACCAAGCACATTGAAGTGAGATATCACTTCATGCGTGATTGTGTACAAAAGAACTTGGTAAGTGTGGAATTCGTTCCTACGCGAGACCAATTAGCGGACATTTTCACGAAACCTTTACCTAGTGATGTGTTTGTATCTATAAGAAGTAGGTTGGGGTTGCTCAACATGAGTTGATAAAACCCATCTTGAGTTTTGAGCACAAAAATTTTAAAATTTTCAAGGTCATAACACATTAAGCGCTTCATCACACTTGCTTCAGGCGTTCGATGTCACATCAAGCGCCTGATGTTAAGGATGTCACTCGTTCAAAGTGACATCAGGCGCCTTATGTGTCTTTAAACTCGCGTTCGATGTTGGATTAAGCGCTTTATCTAATTGAGTTCACTTGTTCAAAGTGACATTAAGCGCTCAATCTGCATCTCCACAACCAATCAATGTCACTTTAAGCGCTTCATCCTATTTTGTGAAGTCGTTCGAAGTCACTTTAGGCGCTTCAACCCTAATTTCACATTGTCCTTTCCGCCGTCTCTTCAGTTTTCGCGCCATTCACGGATCATCAATTCCTGCCGCTATTACATTTTCCCATCTTCTCACACGATCTCCCACGTCTCCCCACTTCCTAATCTCTTTATTTTCCCCAAATTCAATTCCTCTTCCTCCACTACTCTCTTCCACTTCCCCCACTCTCCTATCTCCATTATTGCCACTAACCCTTCATCTTCTTCATCCTCTTTATAATTTCATCTCACTCTATTTTCTTTCATCTAAGCTTCTCCACCAAATCTCTGCATATCCTCCAAAGCCCTCTTCTTTTCAAAACCTTTTTCCTTTTATCAAATGGCTTCTGGTGGTCCTTCCAAACGTCCCCGCTCCCAAAAGCGAAAACAAACGGCTGGACAAAGGATTCTTGAGCCGGCTGAAATCAAGGACATTCGTGAAGGGGCCACCAAGGATAATTTTCCTTGGTTAAAGAAGTTTGCACCCGAAATCAAGAAACCTCCTCGCTCCATTGACAAAGGTGCCCATGTTTCTTACTACTCCAGCATGCTATTCCAAGAATGGGTAGCAAATAATCGTCTTATCATCCTTCTGAAACTGATCAACCTCAGCAATCTTCCTGAGAGGAGCAGTGCTTTTGAAATCGTTCCCCTGTTGGAACATCAAGGCTGGACATCTCTTTGGTCCAAACTTGACATGCAAAAATATTCCCGCAAGCACACCCGGCTGTTCTATTCCAACTTGTGGGTCACTTCACAATCTGAGCCCCAAACTTTTTCCCTTAACACTATTATTGATGGTACTCCTCTCAACTTCATTGTCCCTGAAATCTGTGAAGTCTTGAGAATCCGGAATGAGGGATTGACTGATTTCTCCGTATTTGACTGGAGTAGAAAATACAGCATTCGTGAGCAGGGCGTAAAATTCGATCTGGGGTATTTCCCCTCCAAAAAGACTCAGAACATGCCATTGGTGGATCGCATTTTGCTAGCGGTGGTCACCTATTGTATCAATGGTAAGGCTACTAGAAATCCCAGCATTATGGATTTTTATGTATCTTACCGTCTCAAACATCTGACCCAGCTGAATCTCGCCTGGATTTTCATAGAAGTCATGTTTGCAGCTCTCCGAAAAGGGTCCAAAGCTTTACCTTTTGCCAATATTATCACAATATTGTTAAGGTCAAAAGGTATTGAAATTACTGATGATGATTTGACCCCAGTTGCTAAATCTGACGTCTATGATCACTACAATATTGCCCAAGCCATTGACTCGCAAAAACGGAAGGCCACTACCATTCCTGATGATGAAGAGGTCGAGGAGGGATCTCAAGAAGCTGCTGGTGGTAGCAATTCATCTGAGTTGCTATCTCGCATTGCCGCGCTTGAACAGACTGTTCAACAATTACATCTTCGTGATGCTGAGCATGAAGCTTGGCATTTACAAAATGAAGCTCGGCATGTGCGCAATGAACTGCGCATGACTGCATTTAGAAATGCATTCATGCAGGTTTGTCCATAGGCTCTTCCTGGTGGTGCGGGTGGTGGTGCGAGTGGTAGTGCTGGCGGTGGTGGTGATGCTGGTGGCTCTGGAGATGTTGGAGGATCCATGGGTGGATTCACGGATTTTGCTGCTAGCGGAGGTTTTGACTTTAGTGGTTTTACACCATCAAGTGGTGGTGCTATGTAATTTTCCTTCTTTTTGTTGTTTGTTGTGAAATATTTCCAGTTATTGTTTATTGCAAGAAAATGTGACTTGATATTTCTTTGTCGATGTTCAGTAAATTGTTTCATCACATTGTTCTTTACAAGTTATTTTTTTCTTGCATCTAGTGAGGGGGAACATAAGTTGAGGGGGAGCTTTGATAAGTTATGCATGTTGTGAAATCATCAAAAAGAGGGAGAATTTTATAATATGTTGATTTTTGATGATTTGCACTTTTGGTACTTCGAACAAGTGATTAGGCGCTTCATGTGTGTTGTTGGAAGTCAGTATACTTCGAACGCTTACATTAGGCGCTTAATGTACCTTGGTGGAGTCCAGTACACTTCGAACGCCTAGATTAGGCGCTTCATGTGAAGTGTATGGAAGTCCAGTACACTTCGAACACCTAGATTAGGCTCTTCATGTGAAGTGTATGGAAGTCAGGACACTTCGAACGCCTACATTAGGCGCTTCATGTGCCCTGAGGAAAAATGCGAACACTTCGAACGCATGATTAGGCGCTTTAAGTGGTCCACCAAGTCAAAAGTACTTTTCCCCTGAATGGGCACGTACTCTCAAGTACTTTCTCTGAGAAAATGTCAGAGTTAGTTCGAACAAGCATGAAGGGCTACATTAGGCGCTTCATGTGACTTCGAACGCCTTAAGCAGCCCACATTAGGCGTTTGATGTGACTTCGAACGACAGTTCATTTTCACATCAAGCGCTCTATGTCACTTCGAACGCCTGCGCTTTAAGCACATTAGGCGCTTCATGTGACCAACGTTACAAAGGTCTTATATTTCACTTTTTAACATCAGTTGACCCTTTGTACCCTCCTCTTTTAGTGTCTTTTTCACAGGTCCTTCTCTGCTGAAGAATTCAGGTTTCCTTTCTTGGCATTCATTTTGAAATCTCTCCAAGAATGTTGCTACATGCCAAAGGGAGATCTCAAATGATGAGGACTCACCAACACAAGATGCCAAAACCCATTATTGTTTGTGCAGAGGGTTTCAAACGGGAAGAAACTTGAAGGGTGATAAAACAAGGGTTTCTTCTCTATCTTCTCCAACTTTCTACATTGCAAGCTCTCAAATTTTCTCTCAAGCTCAAGCTCTCAAAATACTTGTAAACATTGTACATTTTACTTTATTGTTGAGAGTGACTATTGTAAGAGGAAGAAGAGTCTTCTTCTTGGTGAGATTCTATTGTGAGAGATTGGGTAGATTGTTGGTCAAGGAGCAAGGGTGCTTCTTGTTTGAGATTTCTAGACTTTGAAGGGTTAGTTGATAGTGTGTGGTGCACTATTCTCTCTACAAGATTTCTTTGAGGGCAAAGAAGATCTTTGGAGGCTAGACTTCAAAGGGTTAGATCTCTCGGTTGTGGTCTAGGCAAAGTGTCTAGTTTTTCTGTATTTGGATTTTGTTCTTTGATTGTTGTTTCCCCCAAAAGAAATAACAATCTCCTTTTCAAAATCCTTCTTGTAAAAAATCAAGAAGGTAGAGGAGTAGAGTCATTTGACTTGAACCTCTATACATACTTGTGTTCTTTACTTTCTTACAAGCTTTTATTCCTTTTGAAGAACACATCCAAGTATTGGTTGCACCTCAAAACAAAAAAAAATCCATAAAATATCCATACTTGGTGAACACACTATTCAACCCCCCCTTCTAGTGTGTTCTAAAGGGACCTAACACATTAGTGCCGCGTTGTTCTTGCGTAATTGTGTGTTCTTGTTTTGTCATTGTGTTGTTTACGCCTAAATCCGTCCTCAACAACTAAATGATACATAGTAGCCGGTACACATGTAGGACTACACATGTAGTTAAGATTTTTCCATGTATAATGGAGGCTTTTTGTTGAGTAGTACTTAAGATTTTTCCATGTATAATGGAGGCTTTTTGTTGAATTAAGTATGTTTTCTTATTTTGGTAAAGAAATATTGTACGTATCGTTCTCATCATATCTTTGACTTTCTTGACTAGACAGATATATTGGACCGTGCAAAATATTCGTAGATTCCTTGTGTTGTTCTTAAAAAAAGTGGCGGTAATGTATGTTCCTCTGAATCTACAGACATCATAATATGGTAATATATTGTGGTACTAAACATAGTATTACGTGTGCCTTTGGGCAGATGTTATATTCTTTATTTAAAGTATTACATTTTCTGCACTTTTAACAGTTCAGTTATATTTTCCAGCGTATCCTGAATTGCCAACACCGATTACATTGTGCTAAATTTAATTCGTATGACCATTATTCCCAATCGAATAAACGAGCATTCTTGGAATGACCATAACTTCATACTTTCTAGAATATATGATAATCTAAAAAAGTTATACCAACCACTAAGGGTCCTTGTCACTTCCGATCTCACAGGAAGTATAGAGATGTAAATCATGAACCTGATAGATTCAGACAAAGAGCATGTTATATACACGGGTACAACATTATGGAGCCCAAGCAATGGAATTCTCACACACAGGAAGTGTAGAGATGTAAATCAGGAACCTGATAGATTCAGACAAATGACAGGTTATATACACGGGTATATCATTTGGGTACAACATTCAGATACAGCATTATGGAGCCCAATCAATAGAATTCTCCCAAAAATGCCACTGGAGGGATTCGAACTCCCAAGCAATGGATTTCCCCACACAGAAAGTGTAGAGATGTAAATCAGGAACCTGATAACTTCAAACAAATGGCAGGTTATATACACGTGTACAGCATCATGGAGCCCAAACAATGAAATTACCCCACAAATGCAACTGGAGGGATTCGAACTCCCAACCTCTCTCTTTCAAGGTCCTAAGCAACGGAATTCCCCCACAAATGTCGCTGGAGGATTCGAACTCTCAACCTCCTTCTTTCAAGATGATTACCCCTTGCCTTAGACTATGTCATGTGGACGAATATATGATAATTTACGCAGTACGTTTGGTATCGTTGGTAAAATATTATTACACGCACACTTCGGATAATACAGATTTAATTCTGATGACCATTATCCCCATGCAAATAAACGAGTATTCTTGGAATGATCACTCAAAAAGCCTCTTTTGTACTTATATTTAGTTGTGATATTTCTGTGAGTCATAATTTTATATGTTTGAAACTAGGATACAAAAACAATTATCTAGTCAATATACACTTCCGTAAATGGTAACTATTATGTGGATAGTAGATGACACAACCAACCATAAAAATTTCAAGTTTAGTTCAGTAAAAAAAACAAAATACCTAAAAATGCGCATACTTAATCCATATCCTTAAAAGCTCGTACTGGACGAGTTATGTATGGATCAAAAAGACTAATACACATAAATTGCATCTTACTTATGCAGCCAGATTGATCCTCATTAAATTAGTACTGCATGGGCTATTTTGCTTCTGGTTTAGTGCCCTCCCAGTTTCGACATCAGTCTTGGAACAATTACATTTCTTGTGGGATAGTAGTGGAAATGGTAACAGAAGGGCCCTGGTTTCTTAGAGGCAAGTATGCATGCCAAAGGAGGAAGGCGTGTTAGGTCCCTTAGAACACACTAGAAGGGGGTTGAATAGTGTGTTCACCAAGTATGGATATTTTATGGCTATTTTTCGTTTTGAAGTGCAACCAATACTTGAGTGTGTTCTTTAGAAAGAATAAAGACTTGCAAGAAAATAAAGAACACAAGTATGTATAGAGTTTCAAGTCAAATGACTCTACTCCTCTACCTTCTTGATGTTTCACAAGAAGGATTTTGAAATGGGGATTGTTATTTCTTTTGGGGAAACAAAAATCTAAGAACAAAATCCAGAAAACTGAAAAACTAGGCACCTTGTCTAGACCACAACCAAGAAATCTAACCCTTTGAAGTTTAGCCTCCAAAGATCTTCTTTGCCCTCAAAGAAATCTTGTAGGGAGAATAGTGCACCACACACTATCAACTAACCCTTCAAAGTCTAGAAATCTCAAACAAGAAGCACCCTTGCTTCTTGACCAACAATCTACCCAATCTCTCACAATATGGTCTCACCAAGAAGAAGACTCTTCTTCTTCTTGCAATAATCACTCTCAACAATACAGTAAAAATATACAAAGATTACAAGTGTTTTGAGAGCTTGAGCTTGAGAGAATTTGAGAGCTTGCAAAGTAGAAAGTTTGAGAAGAAATGGAGGAAACCCTTCTTTTATCAACTTCAAAGTTTCTTCCCGTTTGAAAGCCTCTGCACAACCAATAATGGGCTTTGGCAGCTTGTGATGGTACCTTATCATTCTTGGAGATCTTCTCTTGGCATGTAGCAAAACTTTTAGGAGAAGATCCAGAACCATGGCCACGAATAGAAAACTGGCAACTCTGGGTGTGAGAGAAAACCTGTGAAAATAACAGTAAAAGAAGAGGGTACAAAGAGTCAACTGGTTAGAAAATGAAGCATCAAGACTTTTGAACCGTTGGTCACATGAAGCGCCTAATGTGTCTAGTGAACAGGCGTTCGATGTAACATTGAGCGCTTAATGTGAAAATGAACTGGCGTTCGAAGTCACATTAAGCGCCTTATGTTGGCAACTGAAGGCGTTCGAAGTCACATGAAGCGTCTAAAGTAGCACTTCATGCTTGTTCGAACTGAAACTGACATTTTCTCAGAAAAGGACTTTGGGAGAACGTGTCCATTCAGAGAAAAGTACTTTTGACTTGGTGAAACACTTGAAGCGCCTAATGGGGCGTTCGAAGTGTTCGCACTTTTCATCAGAATACATGAAGCGCCTAATGTAGGCGTTCGAAGTGTCCTGACTTTCATACACTTCACATGAAGCGCCTAATCTAGGCGTTCGAAGTGTACGCAGATCCAGACACTTCACATAAAGCGCCTAATGCAGGCGTTCGAAGTGTACTGGACTCCATCAAGGTACATTAAGCGCCTGAAGTGAGTGTTCGAAGTATACAGACTTCAAACACTCAACATGAAGCGCCAACCTTGTGCAAATCATCAAAACCAAACCATATCCTAACATTCTCCCTCTTTTTGATGATTTCACAACGTGCGTTATTTTAAATTGACTCCCCTTTAACACATGCTCTCCCTCACAAAGTGCATAATTACTTCTCATGAAGAGAACCATATGACCCAATATAAAGTGATGCAAGAAAAACATTATCATTAACATAAGCTAAACATAGTAAAGAAATGTTTCAAATAACATCGAAAGGAAAGATAAGTTTCTAGCCATCACAAGATAAAAAGTTTGCAATCCAACAGAATAAAAAGACTACAATCCACCGCCAGAGCCAGCACCGCTTCCACCAGGGGGCAAATGCCCGAAACTGAACCGGCTTGATGCATATTCTGCAAAGCCACCCATTTGCTGACCACCTCCGCCAGCATGTTCGACTCCACCAACACCAGCAACACCAGTCCCTGTATCTCCAGCAACAGCAGTAGCATTTTCTCCCCTTAAATCATCAAAATCAGGGGGAATATAGGCCCATGGAAATTCTCGGAGAAGAGCAGCTTTAAGAGCACCAAAACGATATTTATGGCACGCATCTCTAAGCTGAAGTTGCTAAACAGACTGTTCCAGAGACTGGATTCGTGCAATCAGCTCAGCATTAGTACTAGTACCATCACCGTCCTGAGGACCTTCATCAATTTCATCAGCAAGATCAGGAAGAAGGGTACTTTTTCGGCGTTGAGAATCAACGGCCTGAGCTATATTTGAGTTATCATGGTAGTCAGTGTTGGCAACGTTCGTGAGGGATTCGTCAGAAATTTCAATTCCTTTAGATTTTATCAGCATGGTTACGATGTTTGCGAAGGGCAAAGCTTTAGAGCCTTTCCTAAGCGCAGCCATCATAACCTCAACAAGAATCCAACAAAAATTTAACTGCGTCTCTTGCAGAATGCAGTAGGTAACATAGAAATCCATATTACTCGGATTTCTAGTTGCTTTCCCGTTCACACAGTAAGTAACGACAGCAAGTAAAATTCGATTTACTAAAGGCATGTTTTGAGTCTTTTTGGTAGGAAAGTATTGAAGGTGGAATTTGACATATTGCTCACTGATGCCATATCGATCGCTCCAATCGAACACAGAAAAATCACTTAAGCCTTCATTTCTAACTCCTAAAATGGTACAGATTTCCTGAATTGAAAAACTAAGAGGAATGCCATTTATGACGGTGTTTAAGGAGAAAGAGGAGTTTTCAGAAGCAGGGGTAATCCACATGTTTGCATAAAATTTGCGTGTAAGAGTTTTAGAGTAGGATTTCATGTCTAACCTAAGCCACAAATGAGTCCATCCTTGTTTTTCAAGAAGAGCAATAACCTGGTTTGCATTGTGGGCAGCGGTAAAATCATCGATCTGAACCAATTTTAACGGAACCACTGGTCTGTTTTTGCCCTTCCATTCTTCATAAAGCAAGTGACAGTAGATAGATAGATGAATACCCATGGCAGTGTGATGGGGAGATTTTGTGACATCATGATCTAGTTTGCGTTTCATCCATGGAAAGTTCTCCTTTGTGAGAGATTTTTGGATATCTTTCAGTTCAGAAGGTTCTCTGATTCCGGCAGGTCTCTTCCTCCGGTGACCGGTAGGGACATTTTGTGAGGATCCAGCAGAAGCCATTTTAGAATGCTAAGGATTTGATTTTGAGAGGAGGATGAGCAGGAAGATGAGGAGAAATGATGAGGGCAGGTGAGTTTTAAGGAGTTAGTGGGGAAGTTGAATAGATTAGAATGAAGAGGAGCTTGTAAGGAGGGAAGATGTGGGAAAATGGGGAGACGTTGGAGAGAGAAGGGAAGGAGAAGCGGCGGCAGAAATTGATGATTCAGAATGGCGCGAAAGCTGAACAGACAGCGGAAATGACAGTGTGGAAATAGGGTTGAAGCGCCTAATGTGGCTTCGAACGACTTCACAAAGTGGGATGAAGCGCCTAAAGTCACATTGAACGGCTGTGGAGATGCGGATTGAGCGCTTTATGTTACATCGAACGAGTGAGCAAATTCAGATATAGCGCTTAATCCAACATCGAACGCCTTAGTAAAAGGACATAAAGCGCCTGATGTCACTTCGAACAAGTGACATCCTTAACATCAGGCGCTTGATGTGACATCGAACGCCTGAAGCAAGTGTGATGAAGCGCTTTATGTGTACTGACTTTGAAAATTTTTGAAATTTTCATGCTCAAAACTCAAGATGGTTTTATCAACCCATATTGAGCAATCCCAACCTACTTCTTATAGATACAAAGACATCACTAGGTAGGGGTTTCATGAAGATGTCCGCTAATTGGTCTCGTGTAGGAACAAATTCCACAAGTTCTTTTGTACACAATCGCGGATGAAATGATACCTCACTTCAATGTGCTTGGTGCGACTATGTTGGACGGGATTTTGTGCAATATTAATAGCAGACGTGTTATCACACAAAATTGGCACATTTAAGAAGTGAATGTTATAATCATTTAACGTGTTTGTCATCCATAACAATTATGCACAACACGAGGCGGCCGACACATATTCGGATTCCGCCGTAGAAAGAGACACACTGTTTTGTTTCTTGGAAAACCAAGAAACAAGACAATCTCCGAGAAAGCGACAAGTTCCGAAGGTGCTCTTCCTATCAACTAGACTCCCCGCATAATCGGAGTTACAATATCCTCTTAAATCAAAACATGCATTCTTAGGATAACATAAACCAAATTTCAAAGTACTTCTAAGATATCTAAGGATGCGTTTTACCGCAATAAAATGCATCTCCCTAGGATCACTTTGAAATCTAGCACATAAACATACTGCATGTAAAATGTCGGGTCTACTAGCCGTTAAATAAAGTAGACTACCTATAATGCCATGATACAAGGTTACCTCGACATGCTTTCCTTTTTCATCCTTGTCAAGCTTGGCACTTGTGCTCATAGGAGTGTTCATCTCTCTTCCTTCACCAAAGTTGTACTTTTTGAGCAAATCTCTTGTGTATTTGGTTTGGGAAATGTACACGCCATCTTCGGTTTGCTTGATTTGTAATCCAAGGAAATAATTTAGTTCGCCCATCATGCTCATCTCGAACTCACCTTGCATAAGACTAGCAAATTGCTCACAAAGACAATTGTTAGTAGCACCAAAAATAATATCATCAACATATACTTGAACAATTAAATGATTCCTACCTTGTTCTTTTATAAACAAGGTAGTGTCAACTTTACCTCTTGAAAAACCATTATTAAGAAGAAAAGTACTTAACCTCTCGTACCAAGCTCTTGGAGCTTGTTTGAGACCGTAAAGAGCCTTTTTAAGTTTGAAGACATGATGTGGTGAATCATGACATTCAAATCCGGGAGGTTGTGCAACATACACTTCCTCTTGAATAACACCATTCAAGAAGGCGGATTTAACATCCATTTGGTAAAGTTTAAAATCCCTATAACAAGCATATGCTAATAACATCCTAATAGCTTCAAGCCGTGCTACGGGTGCAAATGTCTCATCAAAATCAATACCTTGTTCTTGACGGTATCCTTGAGCAACTAACCTAGCCGTGTTTCTAGTGACATTACCTTGATCATCCATCTTGTTAAGAAAAACCCATTTTGTACCAATAATAGGATGATCGTGTGATTTGGGAACTAACTCCCAAACATCACTTCTTTCAAATTGGTTTAATTCTTCTTGCGTGGCCAATATCCAATTTTCATCAAGAAGTGCATCTTTAATACTTTTAGGCTCTATAAGAGAGACAAAAGCATTCTCTCTATATTGCCTTCGTGTGGTGATACTCCTATTTAGATCACCTATGACTAACCCTTGAGAGTGAGAACTTTTGTGCTTAAATGATCTAGGAAGATTAGAGACATCTCCTACAACTTCTTCTTGATCATGTTCCGGAAGAGATGAACCTTCACCATCCACATGAACTTCATGTTCCGGAGTGTGTGATGCATTATCTACATTTTGTGTATCAACATGAGTATGAGAAATATTTATATTTGACTCACTAAGTTCATTCACACAAGGTGGAGGAGTACCTTGAATAGGTTCAACTCTCAAATCGATGAAGATGTTTCCATTTGGAGGATCATCAGCGATCTCTCGTTGAGGAACGACCATAGGAACATCCTTAAGAATTTCTTCTTGAGGAGTCACATCTTCATCCTCTTCACAGTCCTCATTAAGTTTAGGTTCGTCATTAAGTGACTCATTAAACTTAACATGGATTGATTCTTCTACCTTTTGACTCCTTTTGTTGAAAACACGAAATGCTTTACTATTTGAGGCATAACCTAAAAAGATACCTTCATCCGCTTTGAGGTCAAGTTTGTCCAAAGTATCTTTGGTATTAAGTATAAAACACTTGCAACCAAAGACTTTAAAATACCCAATGTTGGGAACTTTCCCATTCCAAAGCTCATAGGGTGTCACATTTAGATATGGTCTCAAATAGACACGATTGATCACATGGCAAGCGGCATTTACCGCTTCAGCCCAGAAATACTTGGGCAAACCGAACTCATTCAACATTGCTCTACACATTTCTTGTAGAGTTCTATTCTTTCGTTCGGCCACACCATTTTGTTGAGGAGTTCTAGGTACCGAAAGGTCATGAGAGTATCTTTTGGACACACAAAACCTTTCGAAATCACCATCGAACTCACCACCACGATCACTACGGATGGTTTTAATAGTGTCACCCACATGATTTTCCAATCGTTTACTTAGACTTATAAACTCACTGCATGCATCATTTTTCTTAGCTAGAAACATCACCCACGTATAACGAGTATAGTCATCTACTACCACGAAGGTATAATGTTTACCAGCCAAGCTTTTTGTTCCAACATCCCCATACAAATCCATATGAAGCAATTGTAGGGGCTTGAAGGTGGAAATATTTGTCTTGGGTTTGAAGCTTGTTTTCACAAGCTTCGCCTTTTGACAAGTGTCACATAAGTCATGGTTTTCGAAGCTCATTTTTGGAAGGCCTCGGACTTTATCATTTTCGCAAATAAATTTAAATGTTTTGAAACATACATGTCCGAAACGTCTATGCCATAGTTGCGTCAAATCATTCTTAGCAACTAGACAAGATACATTTTGAGAAACCAAATCATTGATGCTAAGTTTGTAAATATTTTTGAAACGCAAAGCCTCAAATAAGATCTTTTCTTCCTTTTTCACAACACACTGTGTTTTCAAAAACATTACCTCATAGTTAGCATCACAAAGTTGACTGACACTTATCAAGTTAAACTTAAGACCTACAACATATAAGACATCACTAAGAGAGAAGGAATCGTTACCCACAATACCATGTCCTTTGATTTGGCCTTTGCTACCTCCAAAGTGGACAACTCCTCCATCTTGCATAGTGAGTCTATGGAAGAGACGTTTGTCTCCCGTCATATGGTTGGAACACCCACTGTCCACGACCCATTTGACCTACTTGTCTTCGCTTTCTCCATTGAGTGCTAGGGCATACAAATGAACCATATGAATTTGGTACCCTTCTTGTTTTGGGCCCTTGAAGGTTAGTAACCTTCATTTCGCCTTTCGGCACCCACACAAGACACTTGCTATTTTTAGCCCTATATACTCTTTCTACATGACCTTTCCTTTTGCAATAAAAACATGTAGGAGTATGTTTGTGAGATTGTGCATGCTTGTGCGAATGATTGTGCGTAGGCACATATCGTGATTCCTTTTTAGGGACAACCTTCTTTGGAATCGAATAAGGTTTTTATTTCACGACATGGACCAAAGGTTGTGATGCCTTTGGTGCATTACCTTTGCCTTAGGCATGTGCCTTTGTTTCTTCAAGGAGGTTTTGGACTCCTTGACTACTTGTGCTTGTTCCTTTTTCTTTCCCTTCTTAGATGCATACATGGCACTAGGCTTGATTTTAGCTTTCATGTTTGACCTAGATGCATCCTTAACCTCTACCTTTGTAGCACTTACCCTTGAATCATTTTTCTTCTCATCAAGGGCTTGAGCACATGATTTCATCAAATCATGTTTCTCTTCAAGTGCAATCACATGCATTGTCAAAAATATATCATGCTCAAGTTGTATTGCAATGTGATCTTCTACCGTGTCATTGTATTCATTTAAGCATGCTCTAAATTCCTTCTTGACACATTTGTATTTTAAATCTAATAGGTCATTTTCTTGCACTAAATCATCTCGTTCATCAATCAATCTATAGTGAGATAAAATATTGCATATCTCCATGTCATCGTCGATGGCCATGAGTGCAAAGAACTCCTTGTCAAGATCATCTTGAACCACACCGGTGAGTGCAAGATCATCATGGTCGCCATTGTCGCTTTCGGACCCGGAAAGAATGCTCTCCCAATGGGCTATTTCCGCTTGCAAGGCCTTCTTCCTTTGGTAGATGGCCTTCTTGTCCTTGAGTTGCGGCTTCTTAACCCGACAATCCTTCATGAAGTGACCAAACTTCCCACACTTGTAGCATTTATTGTCTTGGTCCTTCACCTTGTCCTTGGAGAATTTTTCTTTGATAAATCTTTTCGCTTCATCCTCATTTTTTCTCGCAAAACGTCGGAATCTTCTAACTAGAAGTCCGACTTCATTGTCCGAGTCCTCCGACTCGCAAGCAAGGGCTTTTGTAGAATGGCAAATAGGGTCGTTCTTTTCTTGCGCGTCGAGATGAATCTCATAAGTGATGAGATTCTCGTAGAGTTCGTCCAAGGTGATGGTATCCAAGTCCTTGGACTCCTCAATGGTCGTAACCTTTGCGTTCCATTGAGTGCTAGGGCCTACAAAAGAACCATATGAAGTTGGTACCCTTTTTGTTTTGGATCCTTGAAGGTTAGTCACCTTCATCTCGCCTTTCGGCACCCACACAAGATTCTTATTATTTTTAGCTCTACATACTCTTTCTATATGACCTTTCCTATTGCAATAAAAACATGTAGGAGTATGCTTGTGAGTTGGTGCATGCTTGTGCGAATGCTTGTGTGTAGGCACATGTCGTGTTTCCTTTTTAGGAACCACCTTCTTTGGAATAGAAGAAGGTTTTTGTTTCACAACATGAACCAAAGGTTGTGATGCCTTTGGAGCATATGCCTTTTGTTTAGGCATGTGCCTTTGCTTTTTCAAGGAGGTTTTGGACTCCTTGATCACTTGTGCTTGTTCCTTTTTATTTCCCTTCTTAGATGCATACATGGCACTAGGTTTGATTTTAGCTTTCATGCTTGGCCTAGATGCATCTTTGATCTCTACTTTTGTAGCACTTACCCTTGAATCATTTTTCTAATCCTCAAGGGCTTGAGCACATGATTTCATCAAATCATGTTTCTCTTCAAGTGCAATCACATGCATAGTTAAAAATATATCATGCTCAAGTTGTAATGCAATGTGATCTTCTAACGTGTCATTATATTCATTTAAGCATGCTCTAAACTCTTTCTTGACACGTTTATATTTTAAATCTAGGAGATCATTTTCTTGCATTAAATCATCTCGTTCATCAATAATTCTATAGTGAGATGAAATGTTGCATACCTCCATGTCATCGTCGATGGCCATGAGTGCAAAGAACTCCTTGTCAAGATCATCTTGCACCACCCCTTGAGTGCAAGATCATCACGATCGCCATTGTCGCTCTCGGACCCGGAAAGAATGCTCTCCCAATGGGCTACTTCCGCTTGGAAGGCCTTCTTCCTTTGGTAGATGGCCTTCTTGTCTTTGAGATGCGGCTCCTTCACCCGACAATCTTTCATAAAATGACCAAGCTTCCCACATTTGTAACATTTGTTCTCTTGGTCCTTCACCTTGTCCTTGGAGTATTTCTCCTTGATGAATCTTTTGGCTTCATCACCATTCTTTCTCGCAAAACGTCGGAATCTTTTGACAAGAAGTCCGACTTCATCGTCCGAGTCCTCCGACTCGCATACTAGCGCCTTAGAGGAGTGGCGAATAGGATCATTCTTTTCTTGTGCATCCAAATGAATCTCATAAGTAATGAGATTCCCGTATAACTCGTCCAAGGTGATTGTTTCTAAATCCTTGGACTCCTCAATGGCCGTCACTTTTGCGTTCCATTCTCTTCTTAAACTGTTTAGGAAGCAATGGTTTAGATCCTCTTGTTCTATTTGCTTGCCAACCGCTTTGAGAAGGTTGACAAGCTTGGTGAATCTTTGGATGGACTCTTCAATCTTTTCACCTTTAGGGACAGTAAAGTTGTAGAATTGTTTTATCAACTGTCTCCTCTTGGCCTTTCTTACTTGGGATGTTCCTTCGTGGATCATCTCTCATTTAAAGAAAGAGAGCTATTTAAAATAGCAAGAGCCTTGCTATTTATGGCCAACTGGAACTCCTCCTCAGGAGTAGGATCATCAATATCAATGGGAATCATAGATCCTCTTGAGACCTCAACCCATATTCTGTGCCCACAAGAACGTAAGTAGGTTTCCATATTTGACTTCCACAGTGGGTAGTTTAGAGGGTCAAACATGCGAACTTTGACATGGACGTTTGAGATAGAAGGGAGTAGGGTTTCTTGCCTCCTTCTTCTAGAGGCTTCAACACTAGGAGAACCCAAATCATCAAAAACAAAGGGATCCATACTAAAATGATCAAATCTTATATTTGGACTCAAATAAACAAGATGTGGCTCTGATACCAATTGTTAGGTCCCTTAGAACACACTAGAAGGGAGGTTGAATAGTGTGTTCACCAAGTATGGATATTTTATGGCTATTTTTCGTTTTGAAATGCAACCAATATTTAGGTGTGTTCTTTAGAAAGAATAAAGACTTGCAAGAAAATAAAGAACACAAGTATGTATAGAGGTTCAAGTCAAATGACTCTACTCCTCATCCTTCTTGATGTTTCACAAGAAGGATTTTGAAATGGGGATTGTTATTTCTTTTGGGGGAAACAACAATCTAAGAACAAAATCCAGAAAACTGAAAAAACTAGGCACATTGCCTAGACCACAACCAAGAAATCTAACCCTTTGAAGTTTAGCCTCCAAAGATCTTCTTTGCCATCAAAGAAATCTTGTAGGGAGAATAGTGCACCACACACTATCAACTAACCCTTCAAAGTCTAGAAATCTCAAACAAGAAGCACCCTTGCTTCTTGACCAACAATCTACCCAATCTCTCACAATATGGTCTCACCAAGAAGAAGACTTTTCTTCTTCTTATAATAATCACTCTCAACAATACAATAAAAATATACAAAGATTACAAGTATTTTGAGAGCTTGAGCTTGAGAGAATTTGAGAGCTTGCAAAGTAGAAAGTTTGAGAAGAAATGGAGGAAACCCTTCTTTTATCAACTTCAAAGTTTCTTCCCGTTTGAAAGCCTCTGCACAGCCAATAATGGGCTTTGGCAGTTTGTGATGGTACCTTATCATTCTTGGAGATCTTCTCTTGGCATGTAGCAAAACTTTTAGGAGAAGATCCAGAACCATGGCCACGAATAGAAAACTGGCAACTCTGGGTGTGAGAGAAAACCTGTGAAAATAACAGTAAAAGAAGAGGGTACAAAGAGTCAACTGGTTAGAAAATGAAGCATCAAGACTTTTGAACCGTTGGTCACATGAAGCGCCTAATGTGTCTAGTGAACAGGCGTTCGATGTAACATTGAGCGCTTAATGTGAAAATGAACTGGCATTCGAAGTCACATTAAGCGCCTTATGTTGGCAACTGAAGGCGTTCGAAGTCACATGAAGCGTCTAAAGTAGCACTTCATGCTTGTTCGAACTGAAACTGACATTTTCTCAGAAAAGGACTTTGGGAGAACGTGTCTATTCAGAGAAAAGTACTTTTGACTTGGTGAAACACTTGAAGCGCCTAATGGGGCGTTCGAAGTGTTCGCACTTTTCATCAGAATACATGAAGCGCCTAATGTAGGCGTTCAAAGTGTCCTAACTTTCATACACTTCGCATGAAGCGCCTAATCTAGGCGTTCGAAGTGTACGCACATCCAGACACTTCACATAAAGTGCCTAATGCAGGCGTTCGAAGTGTACTGGACTCCATGAAGGTACATTAAGCGCCTGAAGTGAGTGTTCGAAGTATACAGACTTCAAACACTCAACATGAAGCGCATAATCTGATTTTCCAAGTGCCAACCTTGTGCAAATCATCAAAACCAAACCATATCCTAACAAGGCGGTCTTGGAGTACTCCAGCTTAAGGCTTGGAACAAATCATTGCTAGTGAAGTATTTGTGGGATATCCACTGCAATAAGGAGCTTCTTGGGTAAAATGGATGAATTGCATGTATAAATTCTACTGTACCTCTATCTGGTCTATGAATAAGAAACAATATTGCTCACCACTCCTAAAATCTTTGATGGATTCTCGTGATACACTCGTATCAAGTCAAGGCAGCCTAAATGGGACAATTACGCTTATGGAATCATGGGTGCAAAAGGGTAAGTTATGTCCAAGCCTTGCCTACCATTTCTTCAGGGCCAAACGGTCTACTGTTCCTTGGCATAAAATGGTCCAGGATTCGGATATAACCCCCAAACATGGATTCATTTTATAGTTGGCAGCTAACAACAGGCTTTGCACAAAAGACAACTTACCTTTCTTATCTGATGAAACCTGTTTTTTTTTTGCAACTCAAAAGAGACTACGAGACACCTATTTTTTAGGTGTGATGGGATAAAAGACATATGGAATGCTGCAGCTCAGTGGTTGAACATGTCAACATCATTGCGTTGTTTACCCAGAATCATGGCATGGGGACAGAAGGCCTTAAGGAAGAAAAATATCAAGAACAAAGCTTGTAAGATCACTATTGCCGTGGCAGTTTATTTTGTTTGGCAGTGCAGAAACAAATCACTTTGTGAAGGCAAAACTTTTAACGTAGGGAATGTGATACATAGACTTCAAACACATGTATATAGGGTCTTGAATGCTAGAATAGTCTCAAGATAGTTAGGATGACGGAGCAATTCACACTGCTTCTACTCTTATTTTGGCATGATGTTCGATTGTATGGGTTGCATCCCCCATGATGCTTAGCTTGGTTAATACAATTTACATTTTAACCAAAAAAATAATAAAATACTTAATAAACTATTTTCTTTTGTCCAATTTATTTGGATGGCGATGCTGGTGGACACAAAACTGGTGCAATAATCCCGCTGGAGTAAGCCTTTCACTGGAGAAACGTGGAACCCGGGTTTGATGGCACGGTGCCGCTCCGCGACCCACCTGCCCTTGGAGCCGCTGGAGCGCCACCGCTTCCTCCACTGCTGCCAACAAATGCTGATTGTCCGGCAACATACTGGCCCTGCGAATAGGCATGATCAATATTTCCTGGTGCCCTAAAATCATAAGGAACAAACCCACTGGGTGCTACCCCAGCAAGATTATTGAGGGGAACACTATAGCCATAAGTAAATGGATTCTGTGAATGATAGATCTCCTGATTCGACAGTCCATGAAACTGATTCAAAACCCTGGTCGTCAGATTCTCCATGACCACCTTCAAAGCCTCAAGCTGTTCCAGGCTAAGATTCATAACATGATCCTCCCACCAGTTGGGTTCTCCGCCTTCCAACATATTTATTCGATCAAGAAGTTTCCCGTATTGCTTCTCCTTTTCAACTTGCTGCTTCAATTGATCCAGATTCTCGTACAGCGCGTCCATGTATTTATTCCTATGATCTTGCACTAACTTCTCAATGTAAGTGAGGTCATGAGGTCTTTGGTTTTTGAATCTAGCTAAGACGGATTCGACGTCAGGGAAGCCAAAGGTGAAGACTCTGTTTGACGGAGAGAAAACGATGATGCCAACCTCAGAGCCGGTGAGAGTGCCCAACTGGTTGGCCTTTTTGAAAAGGTCAGCCCGGCGCTTTGAGAAGGTCACTAGAAGGTTGTTCTCATTCTCTATTTTCTTTATTTCAACCCTCCTGCGACTCCCAGCCTTTACTCTTGCCATTTTGCTTACCTTCGTGACTTTTTGATCTATTTTTTGTTCACAGAAATGGGAGACATGATTTGTGAAATGAGGAGGGGTGGCCTATTTATAGTAGATTGTTGGTTTCTTGAAGGTGGTGTCATGTTTGTTAGGTTCCTTAGAACACACTAGAAGGGGGGTTGAATAGTGTGTTCACCAAGTATGGATATTTTATGGTTATTTTTCGTTTTCAAGTGCAACCAATACTTGGGTGTGTTCTTTAGAATGAATGAAGACTTGAAGGAAAGTAAAGAACACAAGTATGTATAGAGGTTCAAGTCAAATGACTCTACTCCTCTACCTTCTTGATGTTTCACAAGAAGGATTTTGAAATGGGGATTGTTATTTCGTTTGGAGGAAACAACAATCAAAAACAAAATCCGGAAAATACAAAAACTAGGCACCTTGCCTAGACCACAACCAAGAATTCTAACCCTTTGAAGTTTAGCCTCCAAAGATCTTCTTTGCCCTCAAAGAAATCTTGTAGGGAGAATAGTGCACCACACACTATCAACTAACCTTTCAAAGTCTAGAAAACTCAAACAAAGAGCACCCTTTCTCCTTGACCAACAATCTACCCAATATCTCACAAAATAATCTCACCAAGAAGAAGACTCTTCTTCTTACACTAATCACTCTCAACAATAAAGTAAAGATGTACAAAGATTACAAATATTTTGAGAGCTTGAGCTTGAGAGAACTTGAGAGCTTGCAATGTAGAAAGTTGTTGAAGAAAGTGGAAGAAACCCTATTTTTATCAACTTCAAAGTTTCTTCCCGTTTGAAACCCTCTGCACTGACATTAATGGGTTTTGGCATCATGTGTTGGTGAGTCCTCATCATTAGAGATCTCCCTTTGGCATGTAGCAACATTCTTGGAGAGATTTCAAAGTGAATGCCAAGAAAGGAAACCTGAAAAACTCAACAGAGAGGAGCATGCAAAAAAGACACTAAAAAGAGAGGGTACAAAGAGTCAACTGATGTTAAAAAGTGAAGTTCAAGACCTTTGTAACGTTAGTCACATGAAGCGCCTAATGTGCAAAAACACAGGCGTTCGAAGTGACATTGAGCGCTTGATGTGAAAATGAACAGTCATTCGAAGTCACATCAAGCGCCTAATGTGGGCTTCTTAAGTCGTTTGAAGTCACATAAAGCGCTTAATGTGGCACTTCATGCTTGTTCGAACTAACTCTGACTTTTACTCAGAGAAAGTACTTAGGAGTACGTGCCCAACCAGGGGAAAAGTACTTTTGGCATAGTGGACAGCATAAAGCGCCTAAAGGGGCGTTCAAAGTGTTCGCACTTTTCAACAGGTCACATAAAGTGCCTAATTAGGCGTTCAAAGTGTCCTATTTTTCAAACACACACATGAAGCGCCTAATCTAGGCGTTCGAAGTGTTCGCAGAACCAGACACTTCACATAAAGTGCCTAATCTAGGCGTTCGAAGTGTACTAGACTCCACTAAGGTACATTAAGCGCCTAATGTAGGCGTTCGAAGTATACTGACTTCAAACAACAAACATGAAGCGCCTAATGGGTTGTTCAATGTGCCAAATTATGCAAATCATCAAAACTCAACATATTCTAACATTCTCCCTCTTTTTGATGATTTCACAACATGCATAGCTTATCAAAGCTCCCCCTTAATATATGCTCCCCCTCACTAAGTGCAATGAAAAAAAATAACTTGAACAAAATGAAATGATGAACAATTTAAATGAATATCAGCAATAAAATCAAGTTATGAAATTTTCATTCAATAATTGCAGGAAAAATGACACCAACAGAAAGAAACAAATTACATAGCACCACCACTTGGTGGGTAAAGCCACTAAAGCCAAAACCTACACTAGCGGCAAAGTCAGTGAATCCACCCGTGGATCCACCAGCACCACCAGCAGCATCATCACCACCAGCACCACCAGCACCACCACTTTCTCCCCCTAAATCATCAAAATTAGGAGGAAGAGCCCATGGACTGATCTGCATGAATGCATTGCGAGATGCAGTCATGCGTAGTTCATTTCGCACATGCCGAGCTTCATGCTCAGCATCACGAAGATGCAACTGCTGAACAGTTTGTTCAAGAGCAGCAATGCGTGATAGTAATTCTGAAGAATTACTACCACCGGCGGCATCTTGAGGTCCTTCCTCGACCTCATCTTCATCAGGAATAGTGGTGGCCTTCCTTTTCTGTGAGTCAACGGCCTGGGCGATGTTGTAATGATCATAGATATCAGATTTGACAACTGTGGTCAAATAATCATCATTAATGGCAACACCTTTTGATTTTAACAATATTGTGACAATATTGGCAAAAGGCAAAGCTTTAGACCCCTTTCGAAGAGCCGCAAACATGACTTCGATGATGATCCAGGCCAGATTGAGCTGGGTCAAATGCTTTAGACGATAAGATACATAGAAATCCATATTGCTGGGATTTCTAGTAGCCTTACCATTGACGCAGTAGGTGACCACCGCTAGTAGAATGCGATCCACCAACTGCATGTTCTGAGTCTTTTTAGAGGGGAAATACCCCAGATCAAATTTTACGTCCTGCTTGGAGACGCCGTATTTGGAACTCCAGTCAAATACGGAGAAATCTGTCAGGCCCTCATTTCGGATTCTCAAAACTTCACAGATTTCAGGGACAGTGAAGCTAAGAGGAGTACCATCAATGAAGGAGTTGAGAGAAAATGGTTGAGACTCAGATTGTGGGGTGACCCACAAGTTGGAGTAGAACATCCGGGTGTGCTCGCGAGAGAATTTTTTCATGTCAATTATGGACCAAAAGGATGTCCAGCCTTGATGTTCCAGGAAAGGAACAATTTCCAGTGCACTGCTCTTCTCAGGAACGTTGCTGAGGTTTAGCAGTTTCAGAGGGATGATCAGACGGTTGTTTGCTACCCACTCCTGGTATAGCATACAAGAATCGTAGGAAACATGAACACCTTTGTCGATGGAGCGTTGAGGCTTCTTGATGTCGGGTTCAAACTTCTTCAACCAAGTAAAATTGTCCTTGGTGAGCCCTTCACGGATGGCTATGATTTCTTGAGGCTCGACAATTGCTTGTCCAGCCGTTTTTTTCGCTTTTGAGAACGTGGGCGTTTGGAAGGACAAGCAGAAGCCATTGGATAAGGAGTTTAAAGAAGGAGAGGTCTTGAAGATTTTTAGGGCAAGATGAGGAGTGATGAAGAAAGGAAGAGGAGAGGTTGGGTTTTAAAGGGTGAAGGGAGGAAGGGGAAGAGTTTGTGAAGTAATGGTGGGAGAAGGAAGTAAGGGAGAAATGGGAGAGTGGGAGAGAGAAGTTTGAGGAAGAAGATGAAGGGTTAAAGTGTATGGGGAAGGGGAAGAGGCAGACGTGGGAGAGTGGGAAGAGAAAGAGGCGGCTGGTGAATTGATGGTCCTTGAATGGCGCGAAAACTGAAGAGGTGGTGAAAAGACAATGTAAGAATAGGGTTAAAGCGCCTAATGTGACATCGAACGACTTCACAAAAGTGGATGAAGCGCCTAATGTCACATTAAACGACTGTGGAGAGGAGGATTGAGCGCTTTATGTTACATCGAACGAGTGAACAAACTCAGATTAAGCGCTTAATCCTTCATCGAACGCCTCAATAAAGCGCCTGATGTCACTTCGAACGAGTGACATCCTTAGCATCAGGCGTTTGATGTAACATCGAACGCCTGAACAATTTGAGATAAAGCGCTTTATGTGTATTGATCTTGAAAACTTTTGAAATTTTCGTGCTCAAAACTCAAAACGGTTTTATCAACCCATATTGAGCAACCCCAACCTATTTCTTATGGATACAAAGACATCACTAGGCAAGGGTTTCGTGAAAATGTCCGCTAGTTGGTCTTGTGTAGGAACAAATTCTACACTTACCAAGTTCTTTTGTACACAATCACGGATGAAATGATACCTCACTTCGATGTGCTTGGTCCGACTATGTTGGACGGGATTTTGTGCAATATTAATGGCGGACGTGTTATCACACAAAATTGGCACCTTTGAGAAGTGAATGTTATAATCATTTAACGTGTTAGTCATCCATAATAATTGTGCACAACACGAGGCGGCCGACATATATTCGGATTCCGCCGTAGAGAGAGACACACTGTTTTGTTTCTTGGAGAACCAAGAAACGAGACAATCTCCGAGAAACTGACAAGTTCCGGAGGTGCTCTTTCTATCAACTAGACTCCCCGCATAATCGCAGTCACAATAACCTCTTAAATCAAAACATGCATTCTTAGGATAAAATAAACCAAATTTCAAAGTACTTCTAAGGTATCTAAGGATGCATTTTACAGCAATAAAATGCATCTCCCTAGGATCACTTTGAAATCTAGCACATAAGCATACTGTATGTAAAATATCGGGTCTACTAGCCGTCAAGTAAAGTAGACTACCTGTAATGCCACGATACAAGGTTACCTCGACATGCTTTCCCTTTTAATCCTTGTCAAGCTTTGCACTTGTGCTCATTGGAGTGTTCACCTCTCTTCCTTCACCAAAATTATACTTTTTGAGCAAGTCTCTAGTGTATTTGGTTTGGGAAATGTACACACCATCTTCGGTTTGCTTGATTTGCAATCCAAGGAAATAATTTAGTTCACCCATCATACTCATCTCGAACTCACCTTGCATAAGACTAGCAAATTGCTCACAAAGACAATTGTTAGTAGCACCAAAAATAATATCATCAACATATACTTGAACAATTAAATGATTCTTACCTTGTTCTTTTATGAACAAAGTAGTGTCAACTTTACCTCTTGAAAAGCCATTATTAAGAAGAAAAGTGCTTAATCTCTCGTACCAATCTCTTGGAGCTTGTTTGAGGCCGTAAAGAGCCTTTTTAAGTTTGAAGACATGATGTGGTGAATCATGACATTCAAACCCGGGAGGTTGTGCAACATACACTTCCTCTTGAATAACACCATTCAAGAAAGTGGATTTAACATCCATTTGGTAAAGTGTAAAATCCCTATAACAAGCATATGCTAATAACATTCTAATAGCTTCAAGCCGTGCTACGGGTGCAAATGTCTGATCAAAATCAATACCTTCTTCTTGACGGTATCCTTGAGCAACTAACCTAGCCTTGTTTCTAGTGACATTACCTTGATCATCCATCTTGTTACGAAAAACCCATTTCGTACCAATAATAGGATGATCGTGTGGTTTGGGAACTAACTCCCAAACATCACTTCTTTCAAATTGGTTTAATTCTTCTTGCATAGCCAAGATCCAATTTTCATCAAGAAGTGCATCTTTAACATTTTTAGGCTCTATAAGATAGACAAATGCATTCTCTCTATATTGCCTTCGTGTGGTGATACCTCTATTTTAATCACCTATGACTAACTCTTGAGGGTGAGAACTTTTGTGCTTAAATGATCTAGGAAGATTGGAGACATCACCTCCAACTTCCTCTTGATCATGTTCCGGAAGAGATGAACCTTCATCATCAACATGAACTTCATGTTCCAGAATGTGTGATGCATTTTCTACATTTTGTGAATCAACATGAGTAGAAGAGACATTTTTACTTGACTCACTAATTTCATTTACACAAGGTGGAGGAGTACTTACAAGAGGTTCAACTCTCAAGTCAATGAAGATGTTTCCATTTGGAGGATCATCAGCGATCTCTCGTTGAGGAACAACCATAGGAACATCCTCAAGAATTTCTTCTTGAGGAGTCTCATCTTCATCCTCTTCACAATCCTCATTAAGTTTAGGTTCGTCACTAAGTGACTCATTAAACTTAACATGGATTGATTCTTCCACCTTTTGACTCCTTTTGTTGAAAACACGAAATGCTTTACTATTTGTGGCATAACCTAAAAAGATACCTTCATCCGCTTTGAGGTCAAGTTTGTCCAAAGTATCTTTGGTATTAAGTATAAAACACTTGCAACCAAAGACTTTGAAATACCCAATGTTGGGAACTTTTCCATTCCAAAGCTCATAGGGTGTCACATTTAGGTATGGTCTCAAATAGACACGATTGATCACATGGCAAGCGGCATTAACCGCTTCGGCCCAAAAATACTTAGGCAAACCGAACTCATTCAACATTGCTCTACACATTTCTTGTAGAGTTCTATTCTTTCGTTCGGCCACACCATTTTGTTGAGGAGTTCTAGGTGCCGAAAGGTCATGAGAGTATCCTTTGGATACACAAAACCTTTCGAAATCACCATCGAACTCACCACCGCGATCACTACGGATGGTTTTGATGGTGTCACCCACATGATTTTCCAATCGTTTACTTAGACTTATAAACTCACTACATGCATCACTTTTCTTAGCAAGAAACATCACCCACGTATAACGAGTGTAGTCATCTACTACCACGAAGGTATAATGTTTACCACCCAAGCTTTTTGTTCCAACATCCCCATACAAATCCATATGAAGCAATTGTAGGGGCTTGGAGGTGGAAATGTTTGTCTTGGGTTTGAAGCTTGTTTTCACAAGCTTCGCCTTTTGACAAGTGTCACATAAGTCATGGTTTTCGAAACTCATTTTTGGAAGGCCTCGGACTTTATCATTTTCGCAAATAAATTTAAATGTTTTGAAACATACATGTCCGAGACGTCTATGCCATAGTTGCGTCAAATCATTCTTAGCAACTAGACATGATACATTTTGAGAAACCAAATCATTGATGCTAACTTTGTAAATATTTTTGAAACGCAAAGCCTCAAATAAAATCTTTTCTTCCTTTTTCACAACACACTTTGTTTTCAAAAACGTTACCTCATAGTTAGCATCACAAAGTTGACTGACATTTATCAAGTTAAACTTAAGACCTACAACATAAAAAACATCACTAAGAGAGAAGGAATCGTTACCCACAATACCATGTCCTTTGATTTGGCCTTCGCTACCGCCAAAGTGGACAACTCCTCCGTCTTGCATAGTGAGTCTATGGAAGAGACGTTTGTCTCCCGTCATATGGTTGGAACACCTACTGTCCACGACCTATTTGACCTTCTTGTCTTCGCTTTCTCCATTGAGTGCTAGAGCCTACAAAAGAACCATATGAAGTTGGTACCCTTTTTGTTTTGGGTCCTTGAAGGTTAGTTACCTTCATCTCGCCTTTCGCCACCCACACAAGATTCTTATTATTTTTAGCTCTACATACTCTTTCTACATGACCTTTCCTATTACAATAAAAACATGTAGGAGTATGCTTGTGTGTTGGTGCATGCTTGTGCGAATGTTTGTGCATTGGCACATGTCGTGTTTCCTTCTTAGGAACCACCTTCTTTAAAATTGTAGAAGGTTTTTGTTTCACAACATGAACCAAAGGTTGTGATACCTTTGGTGCATTAGCCTTTTGTTTAGGCATGTGCCTTTGCTTCTTCAAGGAGGTTTTAGACTCCTTGATCACTTGTGCTTGTTCCTTTTTATTTCCCTTCCTAGATGCATACATGGCACTAGATTTGACTTTCATGCTTGGCCTAGATACATCTTTGATCTCTATCTTTTTAGCACTTACCCTTGATTCATTTTTCTTATCCTCAAGGGCTTGAGCACATGATTTCATCAAATCATGTTTCTCTTCAAGTGCAACCACATGCATTGTTAAAAATATGTCATGCTCAAGTTGCAATGCAATGTGATTTTCTAACGTGTCATTATACTTATTTATGCATGCTCTAAACTCTTTCTTGACACGTTGATATTTTAAATCAAGGAGATCATTTTCTTGTATTAAATCATCTCGTTCATCAATAATTCTATAGTGAGATGAAATATTGCATACCTCCTTGTCATCGTCGATGGCCATGAGTGCAAAGAACTCCTTGTCAAGATCATCTTGCACTACCCCCGTGAGTGCAAGATCGTCGCGATCGCCATTGTCTCTCTCGGACCCGGAAAGAAAGCTCTCCCAATGGACTACTTCCGCTTGCAAGGCCTTCTTCCTTTGGTAGATGGCCTTCTTGTCTTTGAGTTGCGGCTCCTTCACCCAACAATCCTTCATGAAGTGACCAAGCTTCCCACATTTGTAGAATTTATTCTCTTGGTCCTTCACCTTGTCCTTGGAGTACTTTTCTTTGATGAATCTCTTGGCTTCATCACCATTCTTTCTCGCAAAATGTCGGAATCTTTTGACAAGAAGTCTGACTTCATCATCCGAGTCCTCCGACTCAACTACCAACGCCTTTGAAGATTGGCGAATAGGATCATTCTTTTCTTGTGCATCCAAATGAATCTCAAAAGTTATGAGATTCCCGTATAGCTCATCCAAGGTGATTGTTTCAAGATCCTTGGACTCCTCAATGGCCGTCACTTTTGCGTTCCATTCTCTTCCTAAACTGTTTAGGAAGCAATAGTTTAGATCCTCTTGTTCTATCTTCTTGCCAACCGCTTTGAGAAGGTTGACAAGCTTGGTGAATCTTTGGATGGACTCTTCAATCTTTTCACCTTTGGGGACAGTGAAGTTGTAGAATTGTTTTATCAACTGTCTCCTTTTGGCCTTTCTTACTTGAGATGTTCCTTCGTGGATCATCTCAAGCTTTGTCCAAGCCTCGTGTGCGGATTGAACACCTTGAATTTGAGCTCTCTCATTTGTGGAAAGAGAGCTATTTAAAATAGCAAGAGCCTTGCTATTAATGGCCAACTGAAACTCCTCCTCAGGAGTAGGATCATCAATATCAATGGGAATCATAGATCCTCTTGAGACCTCAACCCATATTCTGTGAGAACAAGAACGCAAGTAGGTTTCCATGTTTGACTTCCACAGAGGGTAGTTTAAAGGGTCAAACATAGGAACTTTAACATGAACATTTGAGATAGAAGGGAATAGGGTTTCCTGCCTCCTACTTCTGGAGGTTTCAGCACTAGGAGAACCCAAATCATCAAAAATAAAGGGATCCATACTAGAAATGATCAAATCTTGTATTTGAACTCAAATAAGCAAGATGAGGCTCTGATACCAATCGTTAGGTCCCTTAGAACACACTAGAAGGGGGGGTTGAATAGTGTGTTCACCAAGTATGGATATTTTATGGTTATTTTTTGTTTTCAAGTGCAACCAATACTTGGGTGTGTTCTTTAGAATGAATGAAGACTTGAAGGAAAGTAAAGAACACAAGTATGTATAGAGGTTCAAGTCAAATGACTCTACTCCTCTACCTTCTTGATGTTTCACAAGAAGGATTTTGAAATGGGGATTGTTATTTCGTTTGGAGGAAACAACAATCAAAAACAAAATCCGGAAAATACAAAAACTAGGCACCTTGCCTAGACCACAACCAAGAATTCTAACCCTTTGAAGTTTAGCCTCCAAAGATCTTCTTTGCCCTCAAAGAAATCTTGTAGGGAGAATAGTGCACCACACACTATCAACTAACCCTTCAAAGTCTAGAAAACTCAAACAAAGAGCACCCTTTCTCCTTGACCAACAATCTACCCAATCTCTCACAAAATAATCTCACCAAGAAGAAGACTCTTCTTCTTACACTAATCACTCTCAACAATAAAGTAAAGATGTACAAAGATTACAAATATTTTGAGAGCTTGAGCTTGAGAGAACTTGAGAGCTTGCAATGTAGAAAGTTGTTGAAGAAAGTGGAAGAAACCCTATTTTTATCAACTTCAAAGTTTCTTCCCGTTTGAAACCCTCTGCACTGACATTAATGGGTTTTGGCATCATGTGTTGGTGAGTCCTCATCATTGGAGATCTCCCTTTGGCATGTAGCAACATTCTTGGAGAGATTTCAAAGTGAATGACAAGAAAGGAAACCTGAAAAACTCAACAGAGAGGAGCATGCAAAAAAGACACTAAAAAGAGAGGGTACAAAGAGTCAACTGATGTTAAAAAGTGAAGTTCAAGACCTTTGTAACGTTAGTCACATGAAGCGCCTAATGTGCAAAAGCACAGGCGTTCGAAGTGACATTGAGCGCTTGATGTGAAAATGAACAGTTGTTCGAAGTCACATCAAGCGCCTAATGTGGGCTTCTTAAGTCGTTCGAAGTCACATGAAGCCTAATGTGGGCTTCATGCTTGTTCGAACTAACTCTGACTTTTACTCAGAGAAAGTACTTAGGAGTACGTGCCCAACCAGGAGAAAAGTACTTTTGGCATAGTGGACAGCATAAAGCGCATAAGGGGGCGTTCAAAGTGTTCGCACTTTTCAACAGGTCACATAAAGTGCCTAATTAGGCGTTCAAAGTGTCCTATTTTTCAAACACACACATGAAGCGCCTAATCTAGGCGTTCGAAGTGTTCGCAGAACCAGACACTTCACATAAAGTGCCTAATCTAGGCGTTCGAAGTGTACTGGACTCCACTAAGGTACATTAAGCGCCTAATGTAGGCGTTCGAAGTATACTGACTTCAAACAACAAACATGAAGCGCCTAATGGGTTGTTCAATGTGCCAAATTGTGCAAATCATCAAAACTCAACATATTCTAACAATGTTTCTATTTATAGTAGATTGTTGGTCACTAAATTGGTTGCGCTTCTTATATTGTGAAGTAGCAGTTAACCAACATAGCTTGACGCAATTTTCATTATCAGTCGTTGGAAAACCACCTCTATGTGTTTCTAACACATGAGTATGGTTGCGTACATCCGACCCTCTATATCTCTCATAGACATGAGTTTTTAAGGCAATGGGGCAATGTTTTTGTTGAAGGTAGTGTGAAATGATTTTTTGAAGTCTAGAGGCATTTTATTCATGAGTTAGGATCTATAGTAACAGTAGATAAAACATGAGGCATGAGGGTAGCATCCCGCACACGTGGAACATCATTCTGTACACTTAACATGGCTAATATATGGAAATGTAGAACGATGAAAAAGAATACGAGGTGGAGGTGTAGCATCACAACACGTGCTACGTACATCACCCACTCTTCTAATAAACTGAAACACACAACTATGCAGGAGAAATCTTTTGTTGTCTCAGCTTGTGTCGAGACTGAAAAAATTTGCATTCATTCAAGTTAAAAATCAATTTACACAGTTGTTTTCCTTTTATAAGGGTTAAAATCTACTTCTAACGGTTGTTTTTTCACCACTTGAACAGTTGTTACTATTTATCTACAGTAAACTATAACGGCTGTTAGGTCCGTAACAAACACTCTAGAGGGGGTGAATAGAATGTTGGGCAATTTTACAGAATTTTCTTGTTTTTGGCTAATCTCAAATGGAATTTAAAATCAAAGCAAGAATGGGAGGTGAGAGACAATAAATGAGTACACCGGATATAGAGTGGTTCAAATCATAAATGATTATACTCCAGCACCACTTTGTTGCCAAAGAAGTTTTTCAACAACTACTCTTCTTATTATACTTGATAAGAACAACCAAAAACAATACTTACACTAACAACTGTGTAAGCAACCATAACAATAACTTTTTACGCAAAACAACTTTGAGCAACTACAACAACTTCAACTCTAAGCAAGAACAACTTTTTGCTACCTCACAACTTCAACAAAGTTCTCTCAAAGAACTTTCTGACGGTAGTTTTAAGGAAGTAGTGGGGTTTACACTTTCTCACTAGTTTAAACACAAGCAAGAGATCAATATTTATGGTTCCTCTTGTGTTAGACTTACAATCTCTCAATATACGCAAATGAAGAACAAATAAAGACTTAACAAGCTTTAAGCACTTCTACACAAATAAAAGAAATATACAACAATGAAGAATGAAGCTTGATGATAGTGAAAGCGTGTATTTGCCTCATCAGATCTTTTCCTATTTATAGGAGATGTTATCCATGTTTTTGGAGCCTCCCTCATGTCTTCAAGTCAATCTCAAGTCTTGATAATTTGAAAATGGTCTTTAGCCACTGTATGAATTGATTGGATTCTCCAAATCCACCCTATAGAATCTTAGGTATGGATACAATAGTCAAAGAAGCATGTATTATGCTAGAGAAAAGTCCACAAGAAATTTGAGCAAGATTGGAAAGAGAAAACACCATGAATGTCCCTTGGATTTTGTTCCAACAGTCATAAAAATTTGAATTCTGGGGGACGTCGATCGATCGATGTGTCTGGCTTGAGAGATAGATGCCCTCCAGAGAGGTTTTAGTTTTGAACCTGCCATACATTGATCAATCGATGTCTCTCACTTGAAAGATTGATGTGCACATCGATAGATCGATGTCCCATGGTTTAGAGATTCATGTCTCACAGTAAGGTTCCAGGTTTGAACTTACACACATCGATCGCTCGATGTCTCTTCTTCAAGATACTGATGTATACATCGATCGATCGAAGTCCCATGTTTTAGAGATTGATGTCTCACAGTAATGTTCCAACTTTACACAAGCCTAATATAGATCGATCGATGTCTTTTCCTGAGAGACTGATGTATACATCGATCGATCCATGAGAGAGATCAATGTCTC
>AP025055.1:32787397-32808436 GCA_036186865.1 Eustoma russellianum
AAAGACTTAACAAGCTTTAAGCACTTCTACACAAATAAAAGAAATATACAACAATGAAGAATGAAGCTTGATGATAGTGAAAGCGTGTATTTGCCTCATCAGATCTTTTCCTATTTATAGGAGATGTTATCCATGTTTTTGGAGCCTCCCTCATGTCTTCAAGTCAATCTCAAGTCTTGATAATTTGAAAATGGTCTTTAGCCACTGTATGAATTGATTGGATTCTCCAAATCCACCCTATAGAATCTTAGGTATGGATACAATAGTCAAAGAAGCATGTATTATGCTAGAGAAAAGTCCACAAGAAATTTGAGCAAGATTGGAAAGAGAAAACACCATGAATGTCCCTTGGATTTTGTTCCAACAGTCATAAAAATTTGAATTCTGGGGGACGTCGATCGATCGATGTGTCTGGCTTGAGAGATAGATGCCCTCCAGAGAGGTTTTAGTTTTGAACCTGCCATACATTGATCAATCGATGTCTCTCACTTGAAAGATTGATGTGCACATCGATAGATCGATGTCCCATGGTTTAGAGATTCATGTCTCACAGTAAGGTTCCAGGTTTGAACTTACACACATCGATCGCTCGATGTCTCTTCTTCAAGATACTGATGTATACATCGATCGATCGAAGTCCCATGTTTTAGAGATTGATGTCTCACAGTAATGTTCCAACTTTACACAAGCCTAATATAGATCGATCGATGTCTTTTCCTGAGAGACTGATGTATACATCGATCGATCCATGAGAGAGATCAATGTCTCATAGTATGGCTTTCTCAGTTTGCTTCAAATTCCAAATGTGAATTTCCTTTTTAACTCTTTGAAAAAATCTTTTAACTTCATCAAAACATTTCATATCTCAACAACGACTAGTTACTAACGGAGCTCTGCTATGTACAGTAAAATAACTCTAAGTTATAATATTCACTAAGTATGGCAAGTCGACCTTCTATCTATCTTGTGCTTCACTTTGTCACCTCAGCTCAGAACTTCTCTACTTTGATTTATGGTCCATTTAGTGCTTCACCTCAGCTCCTCTTCAGCTCAGCACGACCATACTTTTGTCTTTGTTTTTCTTTTTCTGTGCTTTGCCTCAGCTCCTCTTCAGCTCAGCACAGTCACCCTTCACATTTTTCAGCTCGGCTCAAAACAACAGACAGTTTATCTTCAGTACGTTGGTTGCCTAGATCAGGTTTTCCGACCTAAGTTCAGCTCGGCACTTCAGTTCATCTCAGCTGGGACTTAGTCAGTTCAGCTTGGCTAGAACTTAGTTTTTACACTCTTCCTCAAGCTTAGTTGTATATATTCATACAACCAAGCTTGGACATCAAGTACTGAAATATACTAGTTCATACTGGTTTTGTAAGAAGGTCAGCTACTTGATCCTTAGTGGAGATGTATACTAACCTGATCTCATTTCCTTCTATCTTTTCTCGGATAAAATGCCTGTCAATTTCTACATGCTTTGATTTGTCATGTTGAACTGGATTCTCTGCCATGCTTATCGCAGAGACACTATCACAGTAGATTTGGATTGGTAGACTTGCCTTTGTGTGAAGATCTTCGAGTAATCTTCTGATCAAATTCCTTCGCAGATTCATAAAGCAAGGGCTCTCATCTCAGCTTCTACGCTGCTCCTCGATACTGCAGGTTGTTTCTTGCTCCTCCATGTTACTAAGTTTCCCTAAAGGAATGTTCTATAGCCTGTAGTCGATCTCATGTCAGTTTTAGATCCAGTTTAGTTTGCATCCGTAAAAATTTTGACACTTCGATCTTCGCTCTTCCTAAAGCTCAATCCTTGACTAGATGCATTCTTGAGGTACCTGCGAATTCTAAGAGTAGCTTGGAGATGCTTATTAGTTGGATTATGCATATATTGTGATGCAAAACTAACAGCATAGCAGATATCAGGCCTAGTATGTGATAGGTAGATCAATTTTCCTACTAATCTCTGATAGCTTAGCTTATTGGTTGTGTAGTATCCTATTGATTCTTTATTCCTAGCAATTTCCATTTCCAAGAAGTATCTAAGCTTACTTAAATCTTTCATTTCAAACTGCTCAGATAGGTGTGCTTTAATATCATAAATGACATGGTTATCATTCCAAGTTATTATGATATCATCCACATATACTATTAGTATGGTCAGCTCCCCTTAGGTGAAATTTTGGTAAATAAGGTGTGGTCACTATGACTTTGTTTAAATTTCAGGTCTATCACTACTTTGGTAAAGGTTTAAACCAAACCCAAGGTGATTGCTTCAGCCCGTACCATGACTTTCTTAACTAGCACACTTTGTCCTTATTTGTTTCATTATTAAATCCTGGTAGTATACTCATATACACTTCCTCTATCAAATCTGCATTTAGAAACGCATTTTTTACATCAAGTTGATAAAGTTCCCAGTCTAGATTCACGGCTATAGAGAAGATGACTCTAATGGTATTTAACTTAGCCACTGGAGTGAATGCTTCTAAATAGTCTACTCCATAAGTTTGTGTGAACCTTTTACCAACTAATCTTGTCTTATATTTATTCATAGTTCTATCATTATTGTACTCTATGGTAACTATCCGCCTGTATCCTACTGGTTTTTTTGTTCCTGAGTTGGGAGTTAACTCCCAGGGTTGGTTATTTTCTAAGGTATTCATCTCTTCTGCACTTCTCCACTCAGGTTGGTTGAGTGCTTCTTCTATAGTGTTGGGTATAGAATTGTTATTGAGTGAGCATATGAAAGTCTTAAAGTTTGGATTCGACCTATTGTAGGATATATAATCTTCAATGGGATATTTGGTGTATATGGGATTCTTAGTACATTCTCTTGTTCTTTTCCTTAAATCTATTGGTCTATCGTAAGTTTGGGTTCTATGATGATACTAAGTGTGTTCTAAGGAGTTTTCCTCTACTCCAGTCAGAGGCAATTGTTCAGGTGTGGCAGGTTGGCTGTTGCATCCCAAATCTTCTTGATCATTGTGAATGACAGGAGGAGTGATACTAGATGGAGAATCAGCGGTGCCGACCTGAGGTACCCAACAACCGAGTTGTGGTGTGCATCTCGGCTAAGTAGCTGAGCTCGGCACATTTGATACTTGGAAAATGGGTTCATATTCACTACCCCTTAATCCTTCTGTTTCTGCTAGAGCTTTATAAAATGCATGTTTTTCATCAAACGTAACATCTAGAGTTACATACACTCATCTACTTGATGGGCAATAACACTTCTATCCTTTCTGAAAATTAGAATATGCTACGAAAATGCATTCAATAGCTCTAGAATCCAGTTTACTCCTAAGGTCGGGCTGAATGTGTACATAGGTTGTACATCCAAACAGTTTTAATGGCAGTTCTGACAAGAGCTTAGTGTTTGGGTATTGTCTAAGGATTATTTCTCTAGGGGTTTTGAATGATAAGGTTCTGGACGACATCCTATTGATTAGATAAGTGGCAGTTAGAAGAGCTTCACCCTAGAATTATTTAGGCACGTTCATGGCAAACATAACAGCTCAGGTTACTTCTAGGAGATGTCAATTTTTTCTCTCAGCTGCACTATTCTGTTGTGAGGTATAAGTACATGAAGTTTAGTGATGGATATCATTTTCTAACATGAAGTTTTGAATTGCACTATCTAGATATTATAAACCCATTATATGTCCTTAAAGTTTTAATAGTGCAGTCGAACTGGTTCTTAATGAGTGTAGTGTATCTCATAAAAATTTGTCCAACTTCACTTTTATTTTTTCATAAGTAGACCTAAGTTACTCTAGTTTGATCATCTACAAAAGTTATAAACCAT
Source organism: Eustoma russellianum (assembly GCA_036186865.1). Lineage (NCBI taxonomy): Eukaryota > Viridiplantae > Streptophyta > Magnoliopsida > Gentianales > Gentianaceae > Eustoma > Eustoma russellianum. The sequence goes on from AP025055.1 coordinate 32,791,197, forward strand.
CTTGCACTATCAAGGTTAGCGATTTTGGACGGACCCCAGATGTCAGAACGAACTTGGTTGGGTGCAGAAGACTTGTATGTTTTTGCTGGGTAATCTCACTTTGTTTCCTTTGCTAATTGACAAGTTTCAATGTGATATTTGCAAAATTAGTTGAGGAAATTAATTATGGCATTAATCTTTTAAGATATACAAAATTGAGATGACCCATTCTATTATGTCAAAGCAAAATATCCCCTATACAAAAAGTTCTAGGGTGCGTGGTATTCCGATTTCTATTTGGCTCAGCTGTCCTAATTAGAGTTCTGTTGTCAGACTCTAGTATGTATAGACCAACAATGTTCCTAGCACAGCCAATCATCCTGTCGTTTGTTTTCCTGAAAACAACATTCTGTGAATGAGAATCAGGCTATGTAATGTTAGTGTATGTGCCCTAGGCCATGATTTGAATATTTATGTTATGCATTTATTATTAATAAAAGAGGTTTTATTATCATTATTGTTGGTTAGTATGTTACACAATTTTGATATATGTCCCTGATTCATTATTGTTATAGAGATAAAATAATTTATAATCAGTATGAGTATTGATTTGATAATCATGAGATGATTATGTGTATGGTGATACGAATCAATCTCATAGATACTTGTTAGAGAACAGTGTATTGGATAAACCCATTATGAGATTACTACATGGATTAGCGTCATAAGTAAATCTCACGATAGTCATGTTTTAATCCTTTGACTTGAGATTGTCATAGTTTCCAACATAAGGACTATTATATTTTGACATGATCAAACGTTATCCGTAATTGGATAATAATAAAGGTCATGATTGAATGTGATAGAAATTATGTAGAGGATATTGAACAATCAAGATAGAATTTGTCCCTCTCTTTTGAGAGTGTTTTTTTTGGGCCCCTCGATTAGTGAGACTGTGAAATGCATGGCCGTGCTCAAATGATTTGATAGTGTGATCAATTTCATTTGTTTTATCAGTCTACTTAGAGGTCAAGTAATCATATGTTTGAACAATATAAGTATGACGCTGACCATGACTTATGTTCAAACTAGATATCGTGTGACAAAGGGATTAATGCATGTACTATTATTAGGCTAGTTGGACTTTACTCGTATTAATTAGGTAGCCGTAATGCCTTGCTAGAGGCCAATTACGACTTGTTGGTTTAATAGCGATTTAATCAACTGCCAATTAATATGGGCCTATCGGGTCACACACAAGAATGCGTATGGCTGAGATTAGTAATATTAATAATATTAATATTGGATATTAATTATTATTATTATCGTTTTAATATTAATGATATTAATATTATTATTATCGTTTTAATATTAATAATATTAATATTGGATATTAATTATTATTATTATTATTATTATTATTATTAATATCGTTTTTATGTATATATTTATATCATCGGATAATAACAGAGAATCCATATCTGATATGGATTTGATTGGTTTTATCTAATCCTAACAGAATCCGTATCTGGTACGGATTATGATAGACGTTGACAAATTCGATCTGGAATCGGATTTTGATATCTATATATATGTATGGAGCTTGGTGTATCATGTACAACAAGCAATCAGTAAAAACGAAAATAACAGAAAACGAAAGATCCTAGAATCGTTTTTGTGAAAAACGAGTTCTTCAGCCACGCCGTTTGAAGAGCTAGCACTCCGGCAGAAGCGTTCGTGTGGATACCGACAGAGGGTGTTCGTGATTTCGCACCTCTTCCATCTGCAGATTTTGAATCTACGGAGGGTAATTTTTGATTTCTTTTGTCGAATTAAACGAACAACATGGATCCTTGGTAGGAAATCAGAGATCAAGTCTTGTTTTTCCGCTGCGCGTTTGGCAGTGATCTCATTCGATTTCCTAACAGTGGTATCAGAGACACTTGTTGTCTCGTTTAAATCGACTATATCATGCTTATGTGTTTACTGTTTTTCGTATGGCATGATATGTATAAAACAGTAATTCGGATTTCGTATGATGAGAGAAGAATGGTGTTTTTCAATTCGTTTTCATGAGATGATTTGTATACGGCGGTAATCGTTTGTCATGTGATGATCAAAACCGATTTTGTTTATATTAGATACAATCACACGATATGTGTAAAACCTTATTCGAATCTCATCTGGTGATATCGGATTGATGTTTTCAATTCGTTTTCATCAGATGTTATAATTCGAGATTGTTATATGTGATATAAAGTTTTCGTTTTTCATGAGATGATCAAAAACGATTATGTTTATATCGATATGAACAACTGATTGATGGTTCTGTTTTCGTGTTTCGAAAGACAGATTATCAATTCGATGATGATTCTGATTTCTAGTTTCGGATGAAGATTATCGATTTAATTGATATCTGTTTTAAGGTTTGTGAATGACAGCCATCGATTCGATCGATGCTTGTATAAGGGTTTACACGTAATCAAAACAGTAAGATCGTTAATATGATTGACGCGTCTGTGTTAGGGTTTCGAAAAGAAAATTATCAATGCGATTGATACTTCTATAAGCGGGACCGCCGTATGCGTACGCCCTATAGTTCGTTACCGTGACATTAAGAATGTCAATATATATTTATTTGTTATAATATGTTTGTGTAAAATATATTATAATTGTTGACGTCTTTGCATGGTGCATAGCATGGCCTCAGGACCTATGTGATTGACTTAGTCATATTTCTATTTTAGGTTATTATGGCCTGCGTGCCGCTGTAGTTTTTGTTGTATTTTATTATACAATTAGTTATGTTTTTCTTTATTATTGTAATAAAAGAAGAATCAAGCTACAAAAGTGGTGATGGCAACACATACCAAGGACGAGTGGATTCCATGGAGATGGAGGCACGAGCTCAAGACAAGAAGATATGTATCATTGCAACCTTCACTTTCATTACATCGATGTGGATTGCCTCGAGAAATAGCAATAGAGCTTTTCCAGACATTTGTAATTCGGGGTCTCATTAGACAACATCTTGCTTCAAACATAGGAGTTGCTAAGAGTAAAATTCGGGAAAAATGTTGTAATAGGAAGTCTTTCACATAGGGTTTCCTTTATGATCTTCATTTGGTCTCATGAAGATCATATTTAGTTTGGCCATGCTATGTCACGTTTATATATTTATCATTTTGTATGAGATGCGTGGATGATAGATTATATATGCATATAGGATGCTACGATATAATGATATGCAATGCGACATAAACTAAGTTGAACCCTCATCAATAATTTAAGTCTTTATGCCATCCATGTGTTAAACACCTATTAAAACTGGGATTGTATTAAAGTAGGTATTGCCAAAGCAATGTGCTTTAAACATTTCTAGCTACGTAGGATGAGTAATAGTGCTACTCATATGTTTAAAATTGGTTAGACTTAATTGGGCTATCAAAAAGGTTTTCGGCCCAAGGCATTAGATGGAATCTAACATACAATGATATATGATGTCATTATTCCATAAATTCTAAGAGTTACATGAGTTGTAATTGTAAAGAAGTTACCTACCTAAATAACTTAATTTTAAGCGTCATGCCAAACCTGAGTTTAGAATTAAGTCAAATATGGATCTTAGCTCACTAAAATATTTCTTTTGAGGGTTATGTTTTAGTGAGAGTTTTATAAATTTTAACCTCATTATTAATAAAGTGTTACTTTGCATATTTTGTAGATCATAAATGGCTGCTAATAACAATTCCACCTTATCGTTGCGATCAATCCTTGAGAAGGAAAAATTAAAAGAATGTGGGACTAATTTTGTTGATTGGTTTCAAAACTTGAGAATCGTTCTCAAGCAAGAAAATAAGTCATACGTGCTCGATGACCCTGTCCCTGAACCACCTCCTGCTGATGCTTCTGTTGCTATTAAGAACAAGTATAAGAAGCATGTGGAAGATTCAAACGACATAGGATGTCTTATGTTGGCAACTATGTGTTCAGGACTTCAGAAAAACCTGGAACACTTAGAAGCTTATGAGATGAGTGTGCATCTCAAACAAGCTTTCCAACAACAGGCTAGGCAGGATAGGTTCGACACCGCTGTTGCACTTTTTGACTGTAAGATGTCTGAAGGTGAATCTGTTAGCGCTCATGTTTTAAAGATGAAAGGCTATATAGATCACCTTGCAAGACTCGGATATCCCCTGAGTTTGGAACTCGCTACGGATTTGATCCTACACTCTTTGCCTAGCAGTTTTTCTCAGTTCGTTATGAACTACAATATGAATAATATGGAAAATTCCATTCCTGAGCTACACGGTATGCTCAAAACTGCTGAGGGGAATATCAAAAAGCCTACCCATGTATTGAGTGTCAATATCAAGCCTATGAAAAAGAAAGGTAAAGGCAAGGGTAAGCCCAAAAGTGCAAAGGGTGCAAAAGGGTCCAAAGGTCAGGCTAAACCGAAAGCTGGTCCCAAGGCAAAGGTTCCTAAGGAAGGAACCTGTTTCCATTGCAACAAGCCTGGGCATTGGAAAAGAAATTGTGATGTTTATTTGGAGGAGTTGAAGAAGCTGAAGGGTAGTGCGACTACATCTTCAGGTATTTATGTTATAGAAATTAATTTATCTACTTCTTCTTCCTGGGTATTAGATACTGGATGTGGATCCCATATTTGTACAAATATGTAGGGGCTCAAAAGGAGTAGGATGCTGAAGAAGGGCGAGGTGGACCTACTTGTTGGCAATAGAGCAAGAGTTGCTGCTACAGCTGTAGGGACCTATGAGCTTGTCTTGCCCAATGGGCTTTTGTTAGTTTTAAACAATTGATTTTATGTTCCTACTATGAGTAGGAATCTTATTTCATTATCTGTTTTGGATGATGAAGGTTATTTATTTTTAATTAAAAATAAGAAGTGTTCTATTTTTAATAAAAATGACTTGCTTTATTGTATTGCAAGTAGTTATAATGGCATTTCTGTCCTTAACCTTGATGATTCCAATGACGGTAATATTTATTACATATCTTCAAAGAGAACTAAGCCAAATGAATTAAACCCTGCATATTTATGGCACTGTCGCATTAGCCATATAAATGAGAAGCGCGTATCTAAACTCCATCAAGATGGATTATTAGATTCATTTGATTTTGAATCATTTGAAAATTGCGAGTCTTGTTTGCTTGGAAAGATGACAAAGACCCCTTTTACTGGACATAGTGAAAGGGCTAATGACTTATTGGGCTTCGTACATACAGATGTATGCGGCCCAATCAGCATTAGTGTCAGAGGAGGATTTCAGTATTTCATTACTTTTACTGATGATTTTAGTAGGTATGGCTATGTCTACCTAATGAAACATAAGCATGAGTCTTTTGAAATGTTTAGAAATTTTCAAAATGAAGTACAAAATCAACTTGGTAAGACAATTAAAACGCTTCGATCAGATCGAGGTGGTGAATAGTTGAGCCAAGAATTTGACCAACATCTAAGAAATTGTGGAATCGTTTCAAAGTTGACTCCTCCAGGAACTCCACAATGGAATGGTGTTTCTGAAAGGAGAAATCGAACTTTATTAAATATGGTTCGATCTATGATGGGTCAGGTAGATCTTCCTTTATCTTTTTGGGGTTATGCCTTGGAGACAGCTGCATTCATTTTGAACCGTGTACCATCTAAAGTGGTTGAAAAGACACCATATGAGATGTGGACTGGTAAGAGACCCAGTTTGTCTTTTCTTAAGATTTGGGGTTGTGAAGCTTATGTGAAAAGATTAGTGTCAGATAAGCTAGCTCCAAAATCTATCAAATGTATTTTTGTGGGGTATCCTACAGAAACTAAAGGGTACTATTTCTATATTCCCTCAGAGAACAAAGTGTTTGTTGCTCGAAATGGAGTCTTTTTGGAAAGGGAGTTTTTCTCCAAGAGAACTAGTGGGAGTACAGTACAACTAGAGGAAACTCAAGTTCCACAAGATATCGTTGAACCGTCTTTAGAGACAATTTCAGAACCACAAACAGTTGTGGAGCCTGAAAATGTAACACAAGTCCAACGCAGATCTGATAGGATACATCGTCAGCCAGAGATATATGGATTTCTTGTGACTGATGATAGTGAAGTTATGCTCATAGATCAAGATGAGCCTACTACCTATCAGGAAGCTGTGTCTGGTCCAGATTCAGATAAATGGCTTGGAGCCATGAATTCTGACATCCATGTTTGATAACCAAGTTTGGTCTTTAATTGATCCTCCAGAGGGTATTAAGACTATTGGTTGCAAATAAGTTTTCAAGAAGAAAACTGACATGGATGGAAATGTGCAAACCTACAAAGCAAGGCTTGTGGCTAAAGGTTTCAAGCAAACTCATGGTATAGACTATGATGAAACTTTTTCACCAGTAGCTATGCTTAAGTCTATTCGAATTCTCCTTGCTATAGCAGCATACTATGATTATGAGATATGGCAAATGGATGTCAAAACTGCTTTCCTTAATGGAAATTTACTCGAGGATGTGTACATGACACAACCTGAGGGTTTTGTAAATCCTGAGAATTCAAAGAAGGTTTGCAAGCTTCAAAGGTCCATCTAGGGATTGAAGCAAGCATCTCGAAGCTGGAATCTTCGTTTTGATGAAACAGTTAAGAACTTTGGTTTCATCAAGAATGAAGATGAACCTTGTGTTTACAAGATGGTTAGTGGGAGTGCAGTAGTGTTTCTGGTCCTATATGTGGATGACATATTGCTTATTGGAAATGATATCCCTACCTTGCAAAAGGTTAAGGCTTGGTTAGGGAATTCATTCTCAATGAAAGACTTGGGCGAGGCTACCTATATCCTTGGTATCAAGATCTATAGAGATAGATCTAAAAGGATAATAGGCTTGAGTCAAAGTACATACATAGATAAAATGTTGAAGAGGTTCAACATGCAAGAGTCCAAGAAAGGATTCCTGCCTATGTCTCATGGCATTCATCTTAGCAAGAATCAATGTCCTTAGACATCTGATGAGCGAGATCAAATGAATAAAATTCCTTATGCTTCTGCTATAGGATGAATCATGTATGACATGTTATGTACTAGACCAGATGTCTCATATCCATTGAGCACAACCAGTAGATATCAAGCTGACCCCGGTGAAGGTCACTGGACAGCTGTCAAGAATATTCTTAAGTACCTCAGAAGGACTAAAGAAGTATTCTTGGTTTATGGAGGTTTGGATGACGAGTTAGTTGTAAATGGTTACACAGATGCTAGCTTCCAAACCGACATAGATGATTTCAGATCGCAGTCCGGTTTTGTATTCACATTGAATGGTGGAGCTGTTAGTTGGAAGAGTTCAAAACAAAGCACTGTGGCTGATTCTACAACAGAGGCTGAGTATATAGCAGCATCAGATGCAGCTAAAGAAGCAGTTTGGTTGAAGAAGTTCATCACTGAGCTAGGAGTGGTACCTAGCATTGCAAATCCTGTGGACATTTATTGTGACAACAATGGTGCCATAGCACAAGCAAAAGAGCCTAGGTCTCATCAGAGATCTAAACATATACTCAGACGCTACCATCTCATTCGAGACATCATCAATAGAGGAGATGTCAAGATATGCAAAGTTGACACAAACGATAACATAGCGGATCCATTGACTAAGCCTCTCTCACGAGTCAAGCATGATCAGCATACTAGATCTATGGGTCTCAGATATTTGTAGGCCTAGTGCAAGTGGGAGATTGTTAGTGTATGTGCCCTAGGTCATGATTTGGATATTTATGTTATGCATTTATTATTAATAAAAGAGGTTTTATTATCATTATTGTTGGTTAGTATGTTACACAATTTTGATATATGTCCCTGATTCATTATTGTTATAGAGATAAAATAATTTATAATCAGTATGAGTATTGATTTGATAATCATGAGATGATTATGTGTATGGTGATACGAATCAATCTCATAGATACTTGTTAGAGAACAGTGTATTGGATAGACCCATCATGAGATTACTACATGGATTAGTGTCATAAGTAAATCTCACGATAGTCATGTTTTAATCCTTTGACTTGAGATTGTCATAGTTTCCAACATAAGGACTATTATATTTTGACATGATCAAACGTTATCCGTAATTGGATAATAATAAAGGTCATGATTGAATGTGATAGAAATTATGTAGAGGATATTGAACAATCAAGATAGAATTTGTCCCTCTCTTTTGAGAGTGATATCTTTGGGCCCCTCGATTAGTGAGACTGTGAAATGCATGGCCGTGCTCAAATGATTTGATAGTGTGATCAATATCATTTGTTTTATCAGTCTACTTAGAGATCGAGTAATCATATGTTTGAACAATATAAGTATGACGCTGACCATGACTTATGTTCAAACTAGATATCGTGTGACAAAGGGATTAATGCATGTACTATTATTAGGCTAGTTGGACTTTACTCGTATTAATTGGGTAGTTGTAATGCCTTGCTAGAGGCCAATTACGACTTGTTGGTTTAATAGCGATTTAATCAACTGCCAAATAATATGGGCCTATCGGGTCACACACAAGAATGCGTATAGCTGAGATTAATAATATTAATAATATTAATATTGGATATTAATTATTATTATTATTATTGTTTTAATATTAATGATATTAATATTATTATTATTATTATCGTTTTAATATTAATAATATTAATATTAGATATTAATTATTATTATTATTAATTTCATTTTTTATGTATATATTTATATCATCAGATAATAACAGAGAATTCATATCTGATATGGATTTTGATTGGTTTTATCTAATCCTAACAGAATCCGTATCTGGTACGGATTATGATAGACATTGACAAATCCGATCTGGAATCGGATTTTGATATCTATATATATGTATGGAGCTTGGCGTATCATGTACAACAAGCAATCAGTAAAAGCGAAATAACAGAAAACGAAGATCCTAGAATCGTTTTTGTGAAAAACGAGTTCTTCAGCCATGCCGTTTGAAGAGCTAGCACTCCGGGCGGAAGCGTTCGTGTGGATACCGACAGAGGGTGTTCGTGATTTCACACCTCTTCCATATGCAGATTTCGAATCTACGGAGGTAATTTTTGATTTCTTTTGTCGAATTAAACGAACAACATGGATCCTTGGTAGGAAATCAGAGATCAAGTCTTGTTTTTCCGCTGCGCGTTTGGCAGTGATCTCATTCGATTTCCTAACATGTAATTATTATCTCTAGCAAATTTTCCTGCTAACATCATATTAAAACTTAGGCTGGGAACATGCACGACCTCTTTCAGGATTATTTTATCTTTTATCACAGCTGAGCCTATACCTATAACTTATAGCAAAGTACCATTAGCAATTTTTACTTTCTTTTGTATTGCAAATATAGTATATGAGTTCAAAAGGTTACCATTGTTGGTCATATGGTCAGTTGCCCTGGAGTCAATAATCCATGAATTGCGGGAGCTTGGCTGAGTGTAGCCTGCCATAGTTGCCTGGTGCAGCTCAGCTTGGCTATTTATTCAGCTGATTGATTATAGCGGCAATCTGGTGCTTGGTAACAACCTCAGCATTGGCTATTTGGACTGAGCTGAGGTGGGTTGTATTAGGCCGAGCTGACCCAGGCCGAGTTGTACTTCTTACTTGATGTGCAGCAATGTGTCCGGCATTGAATGGTTTCTGTTGTGGGCTCCAGGGGCGCATTACTGGTCTTCAAAGGTGGCTTTTTTCTTCTAGGACCAGCTTTGCTTGTAGTTTCCAACAATCATTGACTGTATGGCCTTTCTTTTTGCAATATATGCACACTTTACCTCCAGTAAAGGCAAAATGTCTTTTAACAGCCAACTAATAGGGCTCTGCTGGCTGCTCAGAGTGTGGTGCTGAGGACTCCAAAATTGTAGGTCCTCCCATCATGGCCTTCCGACTTTCTTCGTGTTTTATTTTAGCGAAGGCAGCCTTCAGAGTTAGAAGTGGTTTAGTGCTCAGAATTTGACTTCGTGCAGTGTAAACTTCTGGATTCAGTCCAGTCAAGAAGCGAAACACTCGCTTCCGTTTTGTAATCTCTTTGAATTGCGCAGCATCACTGATGCAAGACCACTGATGTGCTTTCGAATCTATTTGTTGTCACGCCTTGGTGAGTAACGTATAGTATTTTTGGACAACAAGATAAAAATAAAGTATTTGACTATATGCAACCAAGATACTCAGGAGTAATAATTTTCCGGAATCGAATGTCTTAAAAAAAATTGTTTCCAAATATTCTCAAGCATAAAGCATAAAAAAATACCTAACCTTAAAAAGCAGTTTTAAGATTTGTCATTACCGGTCATGCAGTACATGCACAAATATACTAAAAAAAAGGGAAATCTATCATGAAAAAAAAAATCAAAATACATGAGTGGTGATTCTCGGCACTACATTACTCAGATCTTGCTTATACGCCTCCGTGTATAACTTTACATGACGTCCAGTTCAAATTTTACTTAATTTTTTAATACTTTCTTCTCCTGTCTTGATAGTCTGTTTTTTTCATGATTTAACCACGGTATTCTTCCATCGTAAATAAAGGTATGTTGAGAATATTGTCTCACATTGACCAAGTTGAGAAAAAATATATAGGTTATATATGGGAATGATGTACCACCACTCATTGCCTTAAGTTTTAAGTTGATATGAGTCTCACATCATGTAAGCCCAAGTTTCAATATGATATCAGAGTCAGTTTAAAAATGTAGACTCACACCTTACATGGCCCATTCTTGGCCATATTGTCACCCCTCACCTAAGTTTAGATGTTCATGTTGGTTTCTAGTTTGTGATTGATGGCGGGTTCTAAAGCGCGTGTGTATGTCAAGTCAGGTTACTGTTAGAATATGTTAGAGTTTTGATGATTTGCACAAGTTGGCACTTCGAACGGTGGATTAGGCGCTTCATGTAGTGTGTTGGAAGTTAGTATACTTCGAACGCTTACATTAGGCGCTTCATGTGCCTTGGTGGAATCCAGTACACTTCGAACGCCTACATTAGGCGCTTCATGTGAAGTGTCTGGATGTGCGTACACTTCGAACGTCTACATTAGGCGCTTCATGTGAAGGGTATGGGAGCCCTAACACTTCGAACGCCTACATTAGGCGCTTCAAGTGTTCTGGCAAAAAGGCAGTACATTTTGAACGCCTACATTAGGCGCTTCATGTGTACTACCAATTCAAAAGTACTTTTCCCCCAAAATGGGCACGTACACCAAGTAATTTTCTGAGAAATGTCAAAATTAGTTCAAACAAGCATGAAGGCTGACATTAGGCGCTTCATGTGACTTCGAACGCCTTAAGCTGTCCACATAAGGCGCTTAATGTGACTTTGAACGACTGTTCATTTTCACATTAAGCGCTCCATGTCACTTCGAACGCATGTTCAACAAATACATTAGGCGCTTCATGTGACTAACATTACAAAGGTCTTTTTGCTTCACTTTCTAACATCAGTTGAGTATTTGTACCATCTTCTTTTAGTGCTATTTTTACAGGTTCTCCCTCAAACCTGAAGATGCCAGGTTGCCATTCTTGGCTTTCTTTTTGAAATCTCTCCAAAGGTATTGCTACATGCCAAGGGAAGATCTCCAAAGATGAAGATGTAACATCACAAGATGCCAAAGCCCATTATTGGCTCTGTAGAGGTTTTCAAATAGGAAGAATTCTCAAGAGTGATAAAAGAAGGGTTTTTTTTCTCTTCTTCTCTAACTTTCTACATCCCAAAAGCTTTCAAGTTTTCTCTCAAGCTCATGCTCTCAAGATAGTTGTAAACTTTGTACATTTTACTTTATTGTTGAGAGTGATTATTGTAAGAAGAAGAAGAGTCTTCTTCTTGGTGAGTAAAGATTGTGAGATATTGTGTAGATTGTTGGTCAAGGAGCAAGGATGCTTCTTGTTTGAGTTTTCTAGACTTTGAAGGGTTAGTTGATAGTGTTGTGGTGCACTATTCTCCCTACAAGATTTCTTTAAGGGCAAAGAAGATCTTTGGAGGCTAGACTTCAAAGGGTTAGAATTCTCGGTTGTGGTCTAGGTGTGTTTCCTAGTTTTCCATTTGTTGGATTTTGTTTTTGATTGTTGTTTCCCCCATAGAAATAACAATCCCCTTTTCAAAATCCTTCTTGTGAAAAATCAAGAAGGTAAAGGAGTAGAGTCATTTGACTTGAACCTCTATACGTCCTTGTGTTCTTTACTTTCTTGCAAGTCCTTATTCTTTCTAAAGAACACATCCAAATATAGGTTGCACTCTAAAACAAAAAATATCCAGAAAATATCCATACTTGGTGAACACACTATTCAACCCCCCCCCCCTTCTAGTGTGTTCTAAGGGACCTAACAATTGGTATCAACGCTAAATCTTGTGATTTTTGAGTTCAAATAGCAAGATTTGATCTTCACAGTATGAATCCCTTTGTCTTTGATGATGCTAGTTCCCCAAGTGGTGATGCCTCAAGAAGAAGGAGGCAAGAAACACTTCTCCCTTCCATTTCCAGTGTACATGTCAAAGTTCCAATGTTTGATCCTCTAAACTACCCACTATGGAAGTCCAACATGGAAACATACTTACGTTCGTGTGGTTACAGAATATGGAGAGAAGTATCAAAAGGCTCCATTATTCCTTTTGATATTGATGATCCTACTCCTGAAGAGGAGTTACAGTTTGCCATAAATAGCAAAGCTCTTGCTATTTTGAACAGCTCTCTTACTCCAAATGAGAGAGCTCAGATCCAAGGAGTCCAATCCGCTCATGAGGCTTGGACAAAGCTTGAGATGATCCACGAAAGAACATCTCAAGTAAGGAAGGCAAAGAGGAGACAATTGATCAAGCAATTCTATAACTTCATTGTCCCCAAAGGTGAAAAGATTGAAGAGTCCATCCAAAGATTCACCAAACTTGTCAACCTTCTCACAGCGGTTGGCAAGAAAATAGAACAAGAGGATCTCAACCATTGCTTCCTAAACAGTTTAGGAAGAGAATGGAATGCAAAGGTTACGGCCATTGAAGAGTCCAAGGACTTGGATACCATCACCTTGGACGAACTCTACGAGAATCTCATCACTTATGAGATTCATCTCGACGCGCAAGAAAAGAACGACCCTATTCGCCATTCTACAAAAGCCCTTGCTTGTGAGTCGGAGGACTCGGACAATGAAGTCGGACTTCTAGTTAGAAGATTCCGACGTTTTGCGAGAAAAAATGAGGATAAAGCGAAAAGATTTATCAAAGAAAAATTCTCCAAGGACAAGGTGAAGGACCAAGACAATAAATGCTACAAGTGTGGGAAGTTTGGTCACTTCATGAAGGATTGTCGGGTGAAAGAGCCGCAACTCAAGGACAAGAAGGCCATCTACCAAAGGAAGAAGGCCTTGCAAGCGGAAGTAGCCCATTGGGAGAGCATTCTTTCCGGGTCCAAAAGCGACAATGGCGACCATGATGATCTTGCACTCACCGGTGTGGTTCAAGATGATCTTGACAAGGAGTTATTTGCACTCATGGCCATCGACGATGATATGGAGATATGCAATATTTTATCTCACTATAGATTGATTGATGAACGAGATGATTTAGTTCAAGAAAATGACCTATTAGATTTAAAATACAAATGTGTCAAGAAGGAATTTAGAGCATGCTTAAATGAATACAATGACACGGTAGAAGATCACATTGCATTACAACTTGAGCATGATATATTTTGACAATGCATGTGATTGCACTTGAAGAGAAACATGATTTGATGAAATCATGTGCTCAAGCCCTTGATGAGAAGAAAAATGATTTAAGGGTAAGTGCTACAAAGGTAGAGGTTAAGGATGCATCTAGGTCAAACATGAAAGCTAAAATCAAGCCTAGTACCATGTATGCATCTAAGAAGGGAAAGAAAAAGGAACAAGCACAAGTAGTCAAGGAGTCCAAAACCTCCTTGAAGAAACAAAGGCACATGCCTAAGGCAAAGGTAATGCACCAAAGGCATCACAACCTTTGGTCCATGTCGTGAAATAAAAACCTTCTTCGATTCCAAAGAAGGTTGTCCCTAAAAAAGAATCACGATATGTGCCTACGCACAAGCATTCGCACAAGCATGCACAATCTCACAAACATACTCCTACATGTTTTTCTTGCAATAGGAAAGGTCATGTAGAAAGAGTATATAGGGCTAAAAATAACAAGTGTCTTGTGTGGGTGCCGAAAGGCGAAATGAAGGTTACTAATCTTCAAGGGCCATAAACAAGAAGGGTACCAAATTCATATGGTTCATTTGTAGGCCCTAGCACTCAATGGAGAAAGCGAAGACAAGTAGGTCAAATGGGTCATGGACAGTGGGTGTTCCAACCATATGACGGGAGACAAACGTCTCTTCCATAGACTCACTATGCAAGATGGAGGAGTTGTCCACTTTGGAGGTAGCAAAGGCCAAATCAAAGGACATAGTATTGTGGGTAACGATTCCTTCTCTCTTAGTGATGTCTTGTATGTTGTAGGTCTTAAGTTTAACTTGATAAGTGTCAATCAACTATGTGATGATAATTATGAGGTAACGTTTTTGAAAACAAAATGTGTTGTGAAAAAGGGTAATAATATCTTATTTGAGGCTTTGCGTTTCAAAAATATTTACAAACTTAGCATCAACGATTTGGTTTCTCAAAATGTATCTTGCTTAGTTGCTAAGAATGATTTGATGCAACTGTGGCATAGACGTCTCGAACATGTATGTTTCAAAATATTTAAATTTATTTGCAAAAATGATAAAGTCCGAGGCCTTCCAAAAATGAGTTTCGAAAACCATGACTTATGTGACACTTGTCAAAAGGCGAAGCTTGTGAAAACAAGCTTCAAATCCAAGACAAATATATCCACCTCCAAACCCCTACAATTGCTTCATATGGATTTGTGTGGGGATGTTGTAACAAAATGTTTAGGTGGTAAACATTATACCTTCGTGGTAGTAGATGACTATACTCGTTATACATGGGTGATGTTTCTAGCAAAGAAAAGTGATGCATGGAGTGAGTTTATGAGTTTAAGTAGACGATTGGAAAATCACGTGGGTGACACCATTAAGACCATCCGTAGTGATCGTGGTAGTGAGTTTGATGGTGAATTTGAAAGGTTTTGTGTATCCAAAGGATACTCTCACGACCTTTCGGCACCTAGAACTCCTCAACAAAATGGTGTGGCCGAACGAAAGAATAGAACTCTACAAGAAATGTGTAGAGCAATGTTGAATGAGTTCGGTTTGCCCAAATACTTTTGGGCCGAAGCGGTAAATGCCGCTTGTCATGTGATCAATCGTGTATATTTGAGACCATACCTAAATGTGACACCCTATGAGCTTTGGAATGGAAAAGTTCCCAACATTGGGTATTTCAAAGTCTTTGGTTGCAAGTGTTTCATACTTAATACCAAGGATACTTTGAACAAACTTGACCTCAAAGCGGATGAAGTTATCTTTTTAGGTTATGCCTCAAATAGTAAGACATTTCGTGTTTTCAACAAAAGGAGTCAAAAGGTGGAAGAATCAATCCATGTTAAGTTTAATGAGTCACTTAGTGACGAACCTAAACTTAATGAGAATTGTGAAGAAAATGAAGATGTGACTCCTCAAGAAGAAATTCTTGAGGATATTCCTATTGTTGTTCCTCAACAAGAGATTGTTGATGATCCTCCAAATGGAAACATCTTCATTGACTTGAGAGTTGAACCTATTGAAGGTACTCCTCCACCTTGTGTGCATAAACTTAGTGAGTCAAATAGAAATATTTCTCATACTCATGTTGATACACAAAATGTAGAAAATGCATCACACATTCCGGAACATGAGATTCATGTGAATGATGAAGGTTCATCACTTCCGGAACATGATCTTGAGGAAGTTGGAGGAGATGTCTCCAATCTTCCTAGATCATTTAAGCACAAAAGTTCTCACCCACACGAGTTGGTCATAGGTGATTTAAATAGGGGTATCACCACACGAAGGCAATATAGAGAGAATGCATTTGTCTCTCTTATAGAGCCTAAAAATAAAAAAGATGCACTTCTTGATGAAAATTGGATCTTGGCTATGCAAGAAGAGTTAAACCAATTTGAAAGAAATGATGTTTGGGAGTTAGTTTCCAGACCACACGATCATCCTATTATTGGTACGAAATGGGTTTTTCGTAACAAGATGGATGATCAAGGTAATGTCACTAGAAACAAGGCTAGGTTAGTTGCTCAAGGATACCGTAAAGAAGAAGGTATTGATTTTGATGAGACTTTTGCACCCGTAGCACGGCTTGAGGCTATTAGGATGTTATTAGCATATGCTTGTTATAGGGATTTTAAACTTTACCAAATGGATGTTAAATCCGCCTTCTTGAATGGTATTACTCAAGAAGAAGTGTATGTTGCACAACCTCCCGAGTTTGAATGTCATGATTCACCACATCATGTCTTCAAACTTAAAAAGGCTCTTTATGGACTCAAACAAGCTCTAAGATCTTGGTATGAGAGGTTAAGTACCTTTCTTCTTAATAATGGTTTTTCAAGAGGTAATGTTGACACTACTTTGTTCATAAAAGAACAAGGTAGAAATCATTTAATCGTTCAAGTATATCTTGATGATATTATTTTTGGTGCTACTAACAATTGTCTTTGTGAGCAATTTGCTAGTCTTATGCAAGGTGAGTCGAGATGAGCATGATGGGCGAACTTAACTATTTCCTTGGATTACAAATCAAGCAAACCGAAGAGGACGTGTACATTTTCCAAACCAAATACACAAAGGATTTGCTCAAAAAGTACAATTTTGGTGAAGGAAGAGAAGTAAACACTCCTATTAGCACAAGTGCCAAGCTTGACAAGGATGAAAAGGGAAAGCATGTTGAGGTAACCTTGTATCGTGGCATTATAGGTAGTCTACTTTATTTGACGGCTAGTAGACCCGATATTTTACATGCAATGTGTTTATGTGCTAGATTTCAAGGTGATCCTAGGGAGATGCATTTTATTGCGGTAAAACGCATCCTTAGATACCTTAGAAGTAATTTGAAATTTGGCCTATTTTATCCCAAGAATGCATGTTATGATTTAAGAGGATATTGTGACTCCGATTATGCGGGGAGTCTTGTTGATAGGAAGAGCACCTCGGGAACTTGTCAGTTTCTTAGAGATTGTCTCGTTTCTTGGTTTTCTAAGAAACAAAACAGTGTGTCTCTTTCTACGGCGGAATCTGAATATGTGTCGGCCGCCTCTTGTTGTGCACAATTGTTA
>AP025055.1:32808446-32858038 GCA_036186865.1 Eustoma russellianum
CGAATATGTGTCGGCCGCCTCTTGTTGTGCACAATTGTTATGGATGACTAACACGTTAAATGATTATAACATTCACTTCTCCAAGGTGCCAATTTTGTGTGATAACACGTCTGCTATCAATATTGCACAAAATCCCATCCAACATAGTCGGACTAAGCACATTGAAGTGAGGTCTCATTTCATCCTTGATTGTGTACAAAAAAACTTGGTAAGTGTGGAATTTGTTCCTACACGAGACCAATTAGCAGACATATTCACGAAACCCTTACCTAGTGATGTATTTGCATCTATAAGAAGTAGGTTGGGGTTGCTCAACATGGGTTGATAATAACCCATCTTGAGTTTTGAGCTAAGAAAATTTTCAAATTTTCAAGGTCAGTATACATAAGGTGCTTCATCACAATTACTTCAGGCGTTCGATGTCACATCAAACGCCTGATGTTAAAGATGTCACTCGTTCGAAGTGACATCAGACGCTTTATGCTTCCAAACACTAGTGTTCAATGTTAGATTAAGCGCTTTATCTGGATATATTCACTTGTTCGAATTGACATCAAGCGCTCAATCTAATGTTCCACAACCGTTCGAAGTAACTTCAAGCGCTTGATCTTGTTTTGTGAAGCCGTTTGAAGTTACTTTAGGCGCTTCAACCATAAATCTTCATTGTCATTTCTGCCATCTCTTCAGTTTTCGTGCCATTCAAGGGTCATCAATTCTTGCTGTCATTTTTCTTCCTTCTCTCTTTCCCACGTCTGACCTATTCCCACTCTCCATTCACCTCTTCATCTTCTTCCTCCACTAATTCCTCTCCCACTATCTCACTCTCCCATTATTCCTACCTCCATTTCTTCCAATAAATCTTCATCTTTCCTCATTTCCTTTATAATCTCATCTCCCTTCTACTTTTGTCATCCAAACGCCCCTGCAAGTCCTTCCAAAAATTCCTTCTCTTCTCAAATCCTTTCAATCATACCACTTAAATGGCCTCAGCAGGTCTCTCCAAACGACCTCGCATTCACAAGCGCAAGCAAACTGCTGGTCTTGGGATTGTGGAACCACAAGAAATAAAATCCATTCGTGAAGGGCTCACAAAGGAAAATTTTCCTTGGTTAAAGAAATTTGACCCAGATATCAAGAAATCACCCCGTTATTTGGACAAAGGAGTGCATGTATCTTTGTACTCCAATCTACTTTATGAAGAATGGCTCACAAACAACCGGCATATCGTTCCACTCAAACTGCTTAGTCTCAGTGATCTGTCTGAGACTCGCAATGCGGATCAGCTCATCTCCTTGCTAGAGCATCAAGGATGGACCTCTCTCTGGTCTAGGATTGATATGCAGGAATTCTCTTGCGAGCACACCAGGATGTTCTGTGCAAATTTGTGGGTTACTCCACAATCTGCATCTCATTCTTTTTCTCTGAATACTGTCGTTGATGGTACGCCTCTTAGTTTTTCTATTCCCGAAATCTGTGACGTCCTCAGGATAAGAAACGAAGGGCTGAGTGACTTTTCCGTATTTGACTGGAGCAGTATATATGGAATTAGTGAACAAGGTGTAAAATTTGATCTGGAATTCTTTCCTTCACGAAAGACTCAGAATATGTCTCTGATGGACCACATCTTGTTGGCCGTTGTCACTTACTGTGTCAATGGTAAGTTGACAAGAAATCCAAGCAATATGGATTTCTACGTCACTTACCGAATCAAACATGAAACCCAACTCAACTTTGCTTGGATTTTGATAGAAGTCATGTTTGCTGCTCTTCGGAAAGCTTCCAATGCTCTACCTTTCGCAAATATTATTACCATCCTGCTAAAATCAAAGGTATTGCCATTCCTGATAATGAACTAACCACGGTGGCTAAGACGGATTTCTATGACAATTATAACATTGCCTAAGCCATCGACTCTCAAAAACGCAAAGCCACTACCCTGCCCGATATTGCTGATGAGGTGCATGAAGGGCCTCAAGAAGGTGGTAGTTCGAGTACTGATGCACAACTGCGTGCACAAATTCAGGCTTTGGAACAATCTGTTCAGCAGCTTCAACTCCGAGATGCGCGTCATGAATTTCGATTTGCTGTTCTCAAAGCAGCTTTTCTCCGTGAATTTCCATGGGCCTACCTTCCTCCTGATTTTGATGATTTAGGGGGAGAACATGCTGGAAATGCTGCTACTGCTGCTGGAGATGGTGCTGGTGTTGGTGCTGGAGATGGTGCTTGGTGTTGGTGGAAGCGGACATGCTGGCGGAAGTGGTCAGCAAATGGATGGTTTGCAGAATATGCATCAAGTCGTTTCAGTTTCGGGGATTTTCCTCCTGGTGGAAGTGGTGGTGGATTGTAGAATTTTTTTTCTGGTGGATTGCAAAAATATTATGTTTTGATGGCTAGCAACTTATCATTCCTTTCTTTGTTTATTTGAAACCTTTCTTTATTGTTTTAAACTTAAGTTTATGATTAATGTCTTTTGCATCACTATTTGTTGGATTATATGGTTCTCTTCTTGAAAAGTAAATATCGCATTTTATGAGGGGGAGCATATGTTAAGGGGGAGCTAACTTTAAAAGTTACGCATTTTGTGAAATCATCAAAAAGAGGGAGAATGTTAGAATATGTTAGAGTTTTGATGATTTTCACAAGTCGGCACTTCGAACGGTGAATTAGGCGCTTCATGTAGTGTGTTGGAAGTCAGTATACTTCGAAAGCTTACATTAGGTGCTTCATGTGCCTTGGTGGAATCCAGTACACTTCGAACGCCTACATTAGGCGCTTCATGTGAAGTGTCTGGATGTGCGTACACTTCGAACGCCTACATTAGGCGCTTCATGTGAAGTGTATGGGAGCCCGAACACTTCGAACGCCTACCATTAGGCGCTTCAAGTGTTCTGGCAAAAAGGCAGTACATTTTGAACGCCTACATTAGGCGCTTCATGTGTACTACCAAGTCAAAAGTACTTTTCCCCCAAAATGGGCACGTACACCAAGTAATTTTCTGAGAAATGTCAAAATTAGTTCAAACAAGCATGAAGGCTGACATTAGGCGCTTCATGTGACTTCGAACGCCTTAAGCTGTCCACATAAGGCGCTTAATGTGACTTCGAACGACTGTTCATTTTCACATTAAGCGCTCCATGTCACTTCGAACGCATGTTCAACAAATACATTAGGCGCTTCATGTGACTAACATTACAAAGGTCTTTTTGCTTCACTTTCTAACATCAGTTGAGTATTTGTACCATCTTCTTTTAGTGCTATTTTTACAGGTTCTCCCTCAAACCTGAAGATGCCAGGTTGCCATTCTTGGCTTTCTTTTTGAAATCTCTCCAAAGGTATTGCTACATGCCAAGGAAAGATCTCCAAAGATGAAGATGTACCATCACAAGATGTCAAAGCCCATTATTGGCTCTGCAGAGGTTTTCAAACGGGAAGAATTCTCAAGAGTGATAAAAGAAGGGTTTTCTTCTCTTCTTCTCTAACTTTCTACATCCCAAAAGCTCTCAAGTTTTCTCTCAAACTCAAGCTCTCAAGCTAGTTGTAAACTTTGTACATTTTTACTTTATTGTTGAGAGTGATTATTGTAAGAAGAAGAATAGTCTTCTTCTTGGTGAGTAAAGATTGTGAGAGATTGTGTAGATTGTTGGTCAAGCATCAAGGGTGCTTCTTGTTTGAGTTTTCTAGACTTTGAAGGGTTAGTTGATAGTGTTGTGGTGCACTATTCTCCCTACAAGATTTCTTTAAGGGCAAAGAAGATCTTTGGAGGCTAGACTTCAAAGGGTTAGAATTCTCAGTTATGGTCTAGGCGTGTTTCCTAGTTTTCCATTTGTTGGATTTTGTTTTTGATTGTTGTTTCCCCCATAGAAATAACAATCCCCTTTTCAAAATCCTTCTTGTGAAAAATCAAGAAGGTAAAGGAGTAGAGTCATTTGACTTGAACCTCTATACGTCCTTGTGTTCTTTACTTTCTTGCAAGTCCTTATTCTTTCTAAAGAACACATCCAAGTATTGGTTGCACTCTAAAACGAAAAATATCCAGAAAATATCCATACTTGGTGAACACACTATTCAACCCCCCTTCTAGTGTGTTCTAAGGGACCTAACAGTTACCACGTGATGGCAGGTGTTGAGAATATTGTCACAATATGGGTTATATGAGGATGATGTACCACTACCCGTTGCCTTAAGGTTTTGAGTCGATATGAATCTCACCTCATGTAAGCCTAAGTTTCAATATGGTATCATAGCTAGTTTCAAAATGTGGACTCGCACCTTGCCTGGCCCATAATTGGCCATGTATTGTCACCCCTAACCCAAGTTCTCACCTAAGTTTAGATGTTCATGCTGGTTTTGGTTTGTGATTGATGGCTGGTTCTAAAGTGCGTGTGTATGTCAAGTCACGTTACCACGTGATGGCAGGTGTTGAGAATATTGTCACAATATGGATTATATGAGGATGATGTACCACTACCCGTTGCCTTAAGGTTTTGAGTCGATATGAGTTGCACTTCATGTAAGCCTAAGTTTCAATATGGTATCAGAGCTAGTTTAAAAATGTGGACTCGCACCTTGCCTAGCCCATGATTGGCCAGGTATTGTCAACCCTCACCCAAGTTCAGATGTTCATGTCTGGCTTGTGGTTTGTGATTGAGGGCGGGTTCTAAAACGCTGTGTAAGTCAAGCCATGTTGTCACGTGAGCGCAGGTGTTGAGAATATTGTCCCACATTGGCCAAGTTAAGAAAAAATATATGGATTATATGAGGATGATGTACCACCATCTATTGCCTTAAGATTTTGAGGGGATATGAACATCAGCTCACATAAACCCAAGTTTCAATAGAATATTATTTTACAAGGTATCTAATAAAACTCCGGGAGATACTGCCCTCCTTTCCTAAAGAAATTTTAAAAAAAAATCTAAAAAAAACAAAAAGTCAAAAAACAGACGGAATCAATTGTATTACCTCAACCTTTTCATTGACATTTTCTTAAAGTTCACTGAGATTTATTGCTTAGGCATATATTTGAGCAACTTTTATAGGA
The DNA here is from genome assembly GCA_036186865.1 of Eustoma russellianum. Lineage (NCBI taxonomy): Eukaryota > Viridiplantae > Streptophyta > Magnoliopsida > Gentianales > Gentianaceae > Eustoma > Eustoma russellianum. The sequence continues at coordinate 32,813,488 of AP025055.1, forward strand.
ACACATATGATTTCGTAGTATTACAAAGAAACACAAATGTGACAATAACATAATTAAGTACACAACAGAATATATGTAAATTAATTAACGTACTCTCTATAAAAATAATATTTCATTTAGAAGAGTAGTACCTAACTCCTGAAATTCTTCACTCAATGATTCGGGCGGAATTTCTTTCAGTGCCCCTAGTATTTGCACTTTAAACAAAATTTTACCGATTCTATTTCTAATTCTATTTCATTTTGTTTGCCTGTATTCTTAATTTTGTCAATTATGAAATCTTTTGTTATAACCTATCTGTAGTAAAAAGATAAATAGTTTGTTTGTTAATTCTTCTTCTTCGTTGATTTTGCATATATTGAAAGATAATGTAGCGCCCCGCTCCCGAGCTCCATCCTCGGTAACGGTGCACCCGCCGTATCTCACTAAGGAGAATACAAAACGTCACATCAACCTGTTACACGTCACTGCTGACATAGAAAAGTTTTTCTTTTCTTTCTGCGGAAATGATAAATCACAACACTAAGTTTGAATTTAACGAACTTCAAGAGAATAACGACATTATTACTAGGCTGACCAGGCCTTACAAGTCAAGGTCAATGTCTACGTTCAAAAGTCTGAAAAGTATGAAATTGTTTTCAAAGTAATACTGGAAAGAATAAAAATGTCTGTGTCACCCCATGAATATCATAACAACCCGTTTCCTTCCTCGCTGCAGACACATCTACGAGTCACTCAGCCCATTCCACGGTGTCGGACCCATCCTCAACAAAGATATAATCATACTCCATCTCGGCTTCACCTGGAATTGTAGGGGGTGAGTGATGGTAATCACCCAGTAGGTGCCTCTCAAAACAATACAAAGCTTACATACTCAAAAAGATATTGACACATAATCACATAAGACAAGATAGGATAGCATGGCTTATACGGAAAAGTAAAGCACTCCACATAAAATGCACAAGTACGTGATGCATGCTCAAATAACGTGTCACACGCAACTAGAAACATGTCAGGCAATATGCTCCTAGACCTATATGCAATGCATGCTCCCGGGTCCTAAATCCAGCGTCATGGTCTCTAGCCACCACTTGTTGTTTTGGACACCCACGCCCTATAGACGCTGCGTGTCGCAGGACACCCACGCCCTATAGACGCTGCGTATCACATGACACCCACACCCTATAGATGCTGCGTATCACATGACACCCACGCTCTATAGACGTTGCGTATCACATGACACCCACGCCCTATAGACGCTGCGTGTCATCCCGGTACCCATGCCCTATAGACGCTGCATGTCGTATGACATCCACGCCCTATAGACGTTGCGTACCTCATGCAAATGCACATGCCATGAATGCAAGAGGAAGGGAGAGAAAACAGTTGGATGTCATTCCTGACGTCGATCGATCGACGTCCAACTGAGACACATCGAACTCTCACTCAGTTGACGTCGATCGATCGATGTACTTCTGAGGTACATCGAACCCTCACCTTCTGGACGTCGATCGATCGACGTCCATCTGAGGCACATTGATCCCTCAGCTGCTGGACATCGATCGATCGATGTCCCCGTATTTCAGAATTTCCATTCTGAAATTCCTGCAGTCCATTCAACAATACCATTCAACCATTCTCACCCTCCCATGTTTCCATACCCAGGTATACACATCAACAAGGTCACAATATAAATCAAGGATTAACGCATGGAGAATAACCACATTGGAACACATGTATACGATCATAATCGAATCAAGAATTAAAAACATCAACATATGAAAATACCATTTTGCCTATGCAAATCTCCATACCATTTTGAGGAAATAAATAGTATGCACCTACCTCGATCCTAGCGAGAATTGATAGATATACGGGAGTGTGGTGATCTTGTTAGCGTTGTGAATCTCTCTTCTTGAACCTTGGATCAAAGATCCCTCTTTTCCTTGTCGATGGCCGAAATTTGTGATGGGAAGAAGGGAGAAGGGGCTGTCGAATTGGGGAAGAGAGGGGGAGATTAGGGTTAATCACCTTTTGGAGAGAGAGATTTGAAGGAGATAAGTATGAAATAATGGTAGAGGAATTTTAGGGAGGGGTTTGACTTATAGATTAGGATAGAATTTAATTTAGTCAAAATATTTATTTATTATTTCCTTTTTCTCTTTTTTTTCTCAAGGATATAATATCCTACTCCCCTTACAATAAGTTTCGACCTCGAAACTTGCCGTACCTTACTTAAATAGGTGGGGATAGCGGTCGCGCATTTGTTCTTCTAGTTCCCATATCGCTTCGTTCTCTCGGTGGTTGCTCCATTGAACTTTGACATAGGGAATAATTCTTCTTCTGAGTTCTTGGTCCTTGCGATCCAGGATTCGTATCGGAACCTCTTCATATGGCGCATCAGGTCTAATCTTAAGGGGTTGCGCATCCAGAACGTGACTCAGATCAGAAACATACTTCCTCAACTGGGAGACGTGGAATACGTTGTGCACCTGGACCAACATCGGGGGTAATGCCAATTTGTAAGCTAAATCTCCAACCTTTCCGAGTATCTCATACGGTCCAATATAACGCGGCTTCAACTTCCCTTTAACTCCAAACCGTGTCACACCCTTCATAGGTGACACTTTAAGATAGACTTTTTCTCCCTCCTCGAACTCCAAAGGCCGTCTCTTCATGTCGGTCCAACTCTTGCTTCTATCCTGAGCCGTCTTAAGACGTTCACGTATCAGTTTCACCTTATCTTTAGTTTGCTCGATGATCTCGGGAGCCGTCAACCTACGTTCGCCAACCTCGTCCCAATGAATAGGTGACCTACACTTACATCCATACAAGGCCCCAAATGGTGCCATGCCTATGGCACTGTGATGGCTGTTGTTGTAGGAGAACTTTATCAACTTAAGCATGCTGTCCCAGTTCCCCTTGAAATCCAACGCACACGCCCTCAACATGTCCTCCAGGGTCTGAATGGTCCTCTCAGATTGACCATCGGTCTGAGGGTGAAAAGCAGTGCTCAACCGTAACTCAGTCCCCATTTTCTTTTGACAGGCTGCCCAGAATTGAGATGTAAACTTCGGATCACGATCAGATACTATGCTGACTGGCACTCCATGAAGGCAAACAATATTATCAATATACATAGTTACCAACCTCTCCATTGTAAGCCCGGTAGGAATAGGTAAGAAATGAGCGGACTTAGTCAATCGATCCATGATTACCCATATCACATCATTCTCATTTCTTGTCTTCAGGAGTCCAACCACAAAGTCCATTGTCACATGCTCCCACTTCCATTCGGGTATTTCTAGAGGTTGCATCAGTCCACCCGGTCTCTGATGTTCTGCCTTAACTTGCTGGCAAACAAGACACTTTTCCACAAACTCAGCAATGTATCTCTTCATGCCATTCCACCAATAATGTCTCTTCAGGTCATTGTACATTTTCGTAGCACCAGGGTGAATAGACAGTCTCGAATTATGTGTCTCCTTCAACAACTCCCTCCTGAGTTACTCAACATCTGGTACGCACAACCTTCCTTGGTACCACATACTGCCGTCATCATGAACCTGAAATCCATCTACCTGGCTGGTTAGCATTCTTTCTCGCGTCTCTCTAATTGCCGCATCGTTCTCCTGTGCTTCCTTAATCTGATCTACCAAGGTTGGAGTGATAATTAGCGCGGCCAGAATATCTGCAGTAGAATCCACAAGATCCAAATCAAATTCTGCCATTTCCTTTTCTAGAGTAGCCTGCCGTGCATGGCTCGATTTCCTACTTAAGGCATCAGCAACTCGATTGGCCTTCCCTGGATAATAGCTGATGGTTAAATCATAATCTTTCAATAACTCTAACCATCTCCTTTGGCGCATGTTCAACTCCTTTTGCGTGAACAGATACTTAAGGATTTTATGATCAGTGAACACCTCGCACTTCACTCCATATAAATACTGGCGCCAGATTTTCAATGCGAACACTACCGCTGCTCATAGGGCTTTAGTTGTCTCGAAGCATACGCGATGACCTTGCCGTTTTGCATCCTAGCCCGTTCTTTGAAGCGTCACTGTAAATGACAAACCCTTCTGGCGTGGAGGGCTGAGCAAGAACAGGAGCTGTGGTCAGTCTCTTTTTTAGCTCGGCGAAGCTCTGCTCGCACTCGGCGGTCCATTCGAACTTCGACTTCTTCTGTATCGATCGGCTTAGAGGCACTGCAATCGATGAGAAGCCCTCAATAAACTTCCTGTAGTATCCCGCCAGGCCGAGAAAGCTCCTTACCTCAGTCACATTAGTGGGTCTGGACCACTCGGTGATCGCCTCTACTTTCTTCGGATCCACAGAAATCCCTTCTTCGGAGACCACATGACCCAAAAAGGTTACGCTTTTCAACCAAAACTCACATTTACTGAGCTTAGCGTACAATTTGCTTCTTCGAAGGGTCTCTAAAACCTCCCTCAAATGCTCAGCGTGAGTCTCTTCGTCGGGGGAGTATATCAGGATATCATCAATGAACACTACGACGAACTTATCCAGCTGTTTCCGAAATATTGTGTTCATTAGATCCATAAAGGCAGCTGGGGCGTTGGTTAATCCAAAAGGCATAACCAAAAATTCGTAGTGGCCATAACGTGTTCGAAAGGCGGTCTTGGCTGTATCCCCTGATTTGATCCTCAACTGGTGATACTATCACCGGATCGCAAATCGATTTTGGAAAATACTTTAGCCCCTGGAAAAAATTTCGTTAGTGGCGTAAATTAACGAATAACTGAGAGTTCAAATTAAAACTCTAACTTATCATTACCCGTAGCTGATCAAAGAGATCCTCGATTCGATGTAATGGATACTTATTTTTGATAGTGATCTTATTGAGCTCCCGGTAATCTATGCACAATCTCATGCTCCCATCCTTCTTCTTCACGAACAGGACTGGAGCACCCCAGGGTGATACACTGGGTCGGATAAACTTATGATCCAGTAGTTCTTGTAACTGCTCCTTCAACTCCTTGAGCTCTGCTGGAGCCATGCGATAGGGTGCCCCGGATATGGGTTCAGCACCGGGTATGAGATTTATCTCGAACTCTACCTCTCTTTCTGGTGGTAATCCTGGTAACTCCTCGGGAAAGACGTCTGTAAATTACTTTACCACCCTAAATTGGTCGATATGCGGAACCTCCTGTTCGGCACTCATTGAGTAAACCAAAAATCCTTCTCTTCCTTTCTTTAGCGCTCGAAACGCCTGAGCCGCAGTCAAATAAAGCTTCTGAGGTGCCTTCTTCAATTTAGGGTTCCCTTGAAAAATAGTTTCCCCTAGTTCATGTGTCTTCATGCTAACCTGGAGTTGCCGGCAATCAATATTTGCATGATACTTTGCCAAGAAGTCCATGCCCAAAATAACGTCGAAGTCGTACATTTGAATCGGTATCAAGGTCACAGAGAACTGGATGCTGTTAATCTCCAATTCACATCCCTTGTAATGATGATGGGACACGAGTACTTGGCTGCCAGCGGTTTGTATACGGTATGGAGTCTCCATCCATTCGGGAAGAATATCCAGATTCTTGGCAAATCTCTTCGCCATAAACGAGTGACTTGCTCCACTATCGAACAGAACATTTGCTGGCACTTTGTTAATTAAAATCACACCTACCACGTTCAAATTTCAGTACTCGACATGCAACAATAACAACTAGAATTTAATCCAACTTCGAAATTAAATGCTTAAATAAACCCACCAGTAACCACGTCACCCGACTCCTCGACCTCTGCATCCGTCATAGCGTGGACCCGAGCATTTATCCAGCCTCGTCCTCCCTGCTATGCTTGTGTCTGCGGTTCGCCTGAGCCGATGCAGAGCATTCCTTAGCTAGATGTCCTTGCTTCCCGCAATTATAGCACACCCTCTGATCCTTCCAACATTGTCCCAAATGAAAACGTCTGCACAGTGTACATCGTAGGACAGGTGCCGCAGCCCTTACTGGTTGCGCATTAGTCGGTGCCGGACCCTCAATCATCGGGGTCTGACTCACTGCCCTCTGAGTCGTTCCGGCCGGAATGGTTGCCCAGACTGAGGGCGCCGAGGCACTTTCAGCCATCTTCCTGATTTGCCTGCCTGTAACTCCTCACGGGGTCTCTTCAGTCTCTCCAGTGCAGCATCCCTATCCAAGTTTCTCTCCACACGTCTACATACCTCCAGTAATCCCTCAAATGTGGTGGCCTCTGCACAAACAATCGCCTGCTGGATGTGAAAACTCAGACCTGTATGGAACTTTAGCATCTTGGCCTCCTCATTGTCCATGATGCATGACATATACTGGCCCAGCTCATGAAACTTCTCCGAGTACTGATCAACTATCATGGACCATTGTGTCAACATCTGGAATTCTGCCATCCTTCTCTGAATAGCACTACCCGGAACATAGTGCTTCTTAAACTCCTCCACAAACTGCTCCCAAGTCACCGGTGGAGTCAACCTGCATTTCACCCCATTCCACCACCTTTCAGCTTCCCCTTCCAAGAACGGGGTCGTCACCTCCACTTTCAGGTTCGTAGGCACCTGAATCAGTCTTATCTGTTCGGTCACATTTTTGAGCCAAATCTCGGTCTCCTCAGGCCGAGTGGTACCTCTGAACATGGGTATTCGGGAGTTCTGCATCTCCCTGTAATAGAATTGTAAACCCTGTTGCGGTGGGGGTGGTGGTGGTTGTTGTTGTTGCTGTTGCTGCTGGGTGTGCTGAAGTATCTGGGCGATCTGTGCCTGTTGCTGTGCCATTTGAGTATACTGTTGCGCCATCTGCGTCTACTGATGGGCTATTAAGGCCGTTAGATTGGCCAGTGTATCCGCAAGGATTTGGGGAATCGCCCCTTGCCCCTATCGCTCATCTCCGTCTTGTCCACCGTTCCCTATTGGTTCACATCGCGGAGGCATTGTCTGTAGACGATCATAACATGTTAGACAAAATTTGACTTAAGAGTATCGTAAAGAGGTACAAGAGTGGAGGGCAAAAGGGGTAACCCATTCCGTCTACTTACTAACGGCACTCACCAACCAAAACCCCAGTCATAGCTTATGTCTACTTCGTTTTATTTAAGTTAAAAGAAATCATTTGAAAACAGATCATCACTTAACCTAGGGGTGATTAACCTGGGCTCTGATACCACCTGTAGCGCCCCGCTCCTGAGCTCCATCCTCGGTAACGATGCACCCACCGTATCTCACTAAGGAGAATACAAAGCGTCACATCAACCTGTTACACGTCAGTGCTGAAATAGAAAAGTTTTCCTTTTCTTTCTGCGGAAATGATAAATCACAACACTAAGTTTGAATTTAACGAACTTCAAGAGAATAACGACATTATTACTAGGCTGACCAGGCCTTACAAGTCAAGGTCAATGTCTATGTTCAAAAGTCTGAAAAGTATGAAATTGTTTTCAAAGTAATACTGGAAAGAATAAAAATGTCTGTGTCACCCCATGAATATCATAACAACCCGTCTCCTTTCTCGCTGCAGACACATCTACGAGTCACTCAGCCCATTCTACGGTGTCGGACCCATCCTCAACAAAGATATAATCATACTCCATCTCGGATTCACCTGGAATTATAGGGGTTGAGTGATGGTAATCACCCAATAGGTTCCTCTCAAAACAATACAAAGCTTACATACCCAAAAAGATATTGACACATAATCACATAAGACAAGATAGAATAGCATGGCTTATACGGAAAAGTAAAGCGCTCCACATAAAATGCACAAGTACGTGATGCATGCTCAAATAACGTGTCACACGCAACTAGAAACATGTTAGGCAATATGCTCCTAGACCTATATGCAATGCATGCTCCCGGGTCCTAAATCCAGCGTCATGGTCTCTAGCCACCACTTGCTGTTTTGGACACCCACGCCCTATAGACGCTGCGTGTCGCAGGACACCCACGCCCTATAGACGCTGCGTATCACATGACACCCACACCCTATAGACGCTGCGTATCACATGGCACCCACGCCCTATAGACGCTGCGTATCACATGACACCCACGCTCTATAGACGCTGCGTGTCATCCCGTTACCCACGTCCTATAGACGCTGCATGTCGCATGACATCCACGCCCTATAGACGCTGCGTACCTCATGCAAATGCACGTGCCATGAATACAAGAGGAAGGGAGAGAAAACAGTTGGATGTCATCCCCTGACGTCGATCGATCGACGTCCAACTGAGACACATCGAACTCTCATTCAGTTGACGTCGATCGATCGATGTACTTCTGAGGTACATAGAACCCTCACCTTCTGGACGTCGATCGATCGACGTCCATCTGAGGCACATCGATCCCTCAGCTGCTGGACATCGATCGATCGATGTCCCCGTATTTCAGAATTTCCATTCTGAAATTCCTGCAGTCCGTTCAACAATACCATTCAACCATTCTCACCCTCCCATGTTTCCATACCCAGGTATACACATCAACAAGGTCACAATATAAATCAAGGATTAACGCACAGAGAATAACCACGTTGGAACACATGTATACGATCATAATCGAATCAAGAATTAAAAACATCAACACATGAAAATACCATTTTGCCTATGCGAATCTCCATACCGTTTTGAGGGAATAAATAGTATACACCTACCTCGATCCTAGCGAGAATTGATAGATATACAGGAGTGTGGTGATCTTGTTAGCGTTGTGAATCCCTCTTCTTGAACCTTGGATCAAAGATCCCTCTTTTCCTTGTCGATGGCCGAAATTTGTGATGGGAAGAAGGGAGAGGGGGCTGTCGAATTGGGGAAGAGAGGGGGAGATTAGGGTTCATCACCTTTTGGAGAGAGAGATTTGAAGGAGATAAGTATGAAATAATGGTAAAGGAATTTTATGGAGGGGTTTGACTTATAGATTAGGATAGAATTTAATTTAGTCAAAATATTTATTTATTATTTCCTTTTTCTCTTTTTTTTTCTCACGGATATAACAGCTAAGGTTATCAAATGTAGTTACAATAGCTGGCTGGTTCAATGTAAATATCTTCTACAGATAGCTGTGATATTGATGGTAAATCAACAACAACAACATTACCACATTACCTTAGAGACTTCCGTTTATGGCAGGTAATGGGAAGGTCGGATGTACGCAACCATCACATGTGTTAGAAACACACAGAGGTTGTTTCTCGATGACCTATAATGAAAATTACGTCAAATTGTGTCGATCAACCACTAGTTCATAATATAAGAAGCGCAGCTAATTTAGTGAGTCATTTTGTTTTATTTCATCATATTCTTAAGTCAATGAAGAGTGTGTCCTTGACTCCATTGGAAATGGAAACGATGATAAATCAAATCTCCTAATTTAAATATATATATATATATATATATATATATATATATATATGTATGTATGTATGTATGTATATGTATGTATGTATGTATGTATATAACAGGTATGTCCAATAAATACTACAAAAGAAAAGTTCTAAAAAGGATTTTGAAGGAAAAATGGGCGATAATTGCTAGAAAGACGACATGTCCAATGTATAATAGGGGGCAGCCGGCGTTTTCACATGACTAAAATCTCATATAGAATGAATAAAATTTTCCGGTCAACATTTAGTGTAAAAAAAGTGGTAGGCAATGAATAATTACTATGCTATTAAAATGCAATGCATTATGCACATCCATTTAAATAAGTGAAGAGTAACTACATAGAAACCTTAGTAGTCACACAATAATAAATAAGAAATAGACAAGTTAAGGTCATGCATTGCTACATGCTACACAATTGCTCAAATAACATGAGATCTCTTTTTTACATTTTAATTCTTTATTAATTACAGAATTATTACTAATATATCATTTAGTTACTTCTTTATTCAACACGTCATGTCAATTTCTTAGTAGTTGTAAAATAGCTACTACAATGTTACATAGTTACTCTTAAAATATCGTAATTTGAGATGTATTTTTTATAAAAAAACAAAAAGGGTGTTACTGGTGCACTAAGATTCCGTGTTTGTGAAATTCTGGAAAAGGTTTGGAACGCTTCGCGATCTGATGCACGCAGCCTTACCCACTATATGCAAGATGCTGTTTATGCGGTTAAAACTCGTGACTTGAAGGTTACAAAGCAACCAAAAAAGAAAATTTATAAACCAAGACACTCACTAAAACAAAATGATCAACTTATCCTTCTATCTTTGTTGTCGTGGAACGGTTGAAGGCCGTGTCTTCGATAGATTCTAAAAATGAGAACTTCTGGAAGAAATAAAAAACGTATATGAACGGCAGCGGGCGATTACTAATACAAAGACGATATGTTCAATGGAAAATAGGAGGCAGCCGGCGTTTTGACATGCATGACATCTTATTTGGACCGAATATAAATTCCGGCCAACAAGTAGTATAAAAAAGAGGTAGGTAATGCAAGAGAAATACATAGACTCATCTGATTTCGATTATTTCTCATACTTAGTAACTTCGATCTGTATTAGAAATGGCTGCAAGGAATGATTTGGTTGTGCTCGTGGGCGTGCTGCTTTGCCTTGTGGTTGCTGCAAACGCATATTCAGGAACAGCCGATGCAGAGGACTTAAGTTCCGGTAAGTCTTTGTTTCGTATCTCATTTCGTTTTATGTAGACTGTCACTGAATTAATAATGGATTCAAAGAACACAACACATATAAATCATAACTCGCTTTGTATTAATATTCGGAAAATAACTCAAAACCGAACAAGAGTTTCTTGGCGTCTTTGTCAATGACCCTACCCGGCATTAACTCACCAGTCACCCTACACGGGATTGGTATTCGGCACTCTTGCTCTTGGCACTCTTGGCATTCTCTTGTAATTATGCAAACACGCCTCACTCTCACGTTGCTCACTTGCATCTATGGCCGGCAACCCTTTGCTTATATAAGTCAACTATTCTAAGCTAAATCAAACTCTACTTGGACTAGATAAACATATAATAAAACAAATCCTAACTAGAATAGATAAAGACAACTAAGTAATCTTAAGATAATAACTCTATCTTTAGTTCCTACTATTTAGGAATCCTAATCCAATGAGGAAATTATCCAACAGTCACTGTAATGATAGTTTGTAAAGGCAATAGGATGAAAAATGAAGGTGAATTGGTGTTTAAATAAGCAAGAATAGCTTGACTCATGACATAGATCGATCCATGTGGCTTCAAAATGAAGTTGAGTATTCTGCCGGACATAGATTGATCACATCAATCGATCGATGTCACATAGATCGATGAATTTAATCGATCGATGTACCATGTTTGCAAAGTTGAAACTCTCTGTCCAACATAGATCGATCGATGTGATTTCGATCGATACATAGACCGATCGATGTGACTCCGACCGATACATAGATCGATCGAAGTGGTCTGGATGAAAAATTAGAACTCTCTGTGAGACATCGATCGATGATATCGATCGATCGATGTGCCAACGGAAGTGACTTTTCATTTATAATTATAACTTTTGCACCAAGGGACATATCCAATCACCATGCAACGGTCATAAACATCTAAAATGAAGTTCAAGAGCCTATAAAAAGGTCATTGCAACACATTTCAAGATATCTTGATCAGAAGTTTATTCTTGCATTCAAGGTTCTTATTTTTACATCAAAAACACTCTCATTTGAAAGTTCATTTGGTTTCTTTCTTTAATGGTGAGGTTAGAAACTTGTTGGATGTTGTATACTAGGAGTAAATTTGTCTACAACCATGCATCACCTAGTGGAGGCAAATATTCCTCACGGATAGTGTTTGTACACGTCTGAAACCATCAAATTTGCGCATTCTTCTTGTTGTTCTTGCATCCATTTTCTAACAATCACTGATCAAAATTTGGCGCGATCACGGTGCCACAATTTGTATGAAATCAGTTCAGAAGAAAATTTCTCATATATTGTTTATCTTACGTTTTTTATTAATTTCATTACTTTTATAGCACGTTATTCGCATGAACCTTGAGCACCTAATAAGACTGTTTATTTGTTTTTAGCTGTATCAAACATGAGTATTTGTCAATTACGTATTAACTAGCCTTTGTGATTCTCAAATTTTTTTTATACCACAGCTTCTGGATGTGGCGACATTACAGCTCCAGATGAGTTCATAGCAACAGTGGTAAGGGAGAAATATGAAGATGGTATGTGCGGAGCGGACTATAAAGTGACATGTGACAGTGATGCATCAACAGATCCATCAACTGTGGATCCTTGCAATTCTGAAAACAATCAGGTCACAGTTAAAATAGTTGGCATTTGCGAAGACTGTCAATCTTTCATCCAACTCTCTTATGAGGCATATAATGCGATCACGAATAATCAACGCACTTCTCTCCTCAGCGTGCAGTATGACCTAGTGCAATGTATGCTACCTTCTTCTTTGTTTCTAATCCATGTCGAAATTTTTATTTTTAACTCTCCGGCTGAAATTTGTTTAATGAATATATTTTTGTGTTTTTAGCTTAAGTGATGATTTGTATCTTTAATTTGATTCTTTTACAGGACTGCAAATGCCCCCCTGGAATCTGATAAGATTGCAAGCCCTGCTGCTGCAGAGGATCAGATCGATGCTTCTTATGTTTCTCTCTTAAGTTTGTCCCGGTTGAAATTATTAATGTTTTTTTCCTTTTTTTTTTTGGGCTATAAGTTACTGTAAGACTTGGTCGTTGTTGTTTGCTTTTATGCACTTGGTTAAGCTGTTGCCTTGTTCTTCTTATTAAATTGTTAAAGTCTAATTTGTGGTTGATTACTATGGAATTCTATTATGCAAGTCAACCTTCTTTTTCGTGGTTCAAAACTTGATTTCTTTATTCATTTACTTACTTTAATATCGTTTATTTAAACTTATAAGAAGGTATCTTCATAAAACGAAATCTGTCACTCTAATTGACTCAAAATATATCTTATATATTACTTTAACAGAATAGCTAAATCCACCCCCACAATATTCTTATCTGTTCTTTCCGTAAACTAAATTGGGAGCAATATGTAAATTTGATAATGAAAATAAGAAAAGACATAGAGATAAAGAATACTACAATACATACAACAATATAACTGTATAACAATATAACCGTATATCAATATAACGTACGCAAACACACATATATGTGTGTGTTTTTTTTTAAACAAAATATATTTTTATTTATTCTGTAAGAAAGTTATTTACATCAGACAATTCTTTGACATGCACGTTTCCACGTGGTGTCGCATTGAAAGCATAAAACCTATCTTGGGGCTTGGGGTGTAGTGGGCAATTTTAGGTCATTTTGCTGCTTTCTCGTCTTCTTCGCTGCTACCCTTTTTTAGGTCACCGCCTCTATATGGTTGCTGTCTCATTCTTGCTTTTTCTTTTTGTTTCGTCTTCGTTGCTTTGCCCTGCTCTGTGTGCTCGTCTTTCTATTTTCTGTTTTCTTCTTCGGCTTATTAGAATCTGATGTAAGCTGTGCTTACATCTGTTTGTATGCATCCTTTGACATATGGCGGAAGCTCTTTGTGGTCTTTAAATTCTGTAAAGGTTTGCTTCATCATCCCGTGCTGAGCTAGGTTGTGGGCCGCTGTATTTGTTACTCTTGCCCCATACCTAATCGTTCCTCTGTGTCTTCCTGTTATTTCTTCGACCCATCTCATTTGCTCCAGATTCTTCCTGGATGTTCTCTGTTTTTGTTGTATCTCTTCGATTCTTTTGCAGTCTATTTGAATCTCTATCTCTTCCATTTGTATGTTTAGTTTTGTTTTGTGTATGGTGTAGTAACAGATTGCTATGAGTATTGTTTGGATTTCTGCTTGTAGCGGATCTGTGACTGGTAGCTGAAAGCTTATTGCATGTTTGAAATTCCCTTCATCATCTCTGATAATTGCTCCCCCAGCTGCTGTTTTCTTTCCAATAGCTGCATCCGTATTTAATTTTAATCTACCTTTTGGGGGTGCTTCCCATTTCAGTATCTTTGCTTGTTTTGGTTGCATTTGTGCAATTATGCCTGCTTGTTGTAGAGCTTCGTTGTGTGTTGCCAGTTTAGTCTTGTTCTTGGTTTTGCTCCAATTGTATATATGTGCTTTGATTTGCTCTTCTAGTGTTTGTGGTTTCCATTCTGCGTCTTCTTGTATGATTTTGTTGTATGCTTTCCATGTGTACCATGTTATGATTCCTGGGGTTATGATTCTGAGAGCCCCTGTTATTGTTCTTTCTGAGCCTTTGAGCCACCATGCCATTAGGTGTTGTCTGATTTGCTGTTGTGGTTTCGTTGGCCCGTCCATCAGATATGCATACTTTTCCCATATGCTTTTTATTTCCTTGCATTGTATGAATATGTGGATTTCATTTGCTTCATCCTTCCTGCAAAAAGGGCAAATTGTGGGTGAGATGGTTAGAAATCTTTGAAGGTTATCTTTGGTGGGGAGGGATTTATGTAAAAGTTTCCATAGGAAGATTTTGATTGTCCCTGTTTGGTATTTGTGCCATATGAACTTGTGTGATAGCATGGTGCTTTTAGTCCTTCTGCATGTTTCATAGGCTTCCTTTAATGTTATCCTTTCTTCTTCGTCTTGCCATTTTTCTGTGCAGTGGTTGTGTATTTGGCAGATTCTTTTCCATATTGGTGTGTCAGTTGCCTTGTATTGAAAGTTGTGCCTTGTTCCATATTTTTGATTCATGTATTTGCTCCACAGGCTTTCATTCTGTTTGTATCTTGCCCATAGTTTGCAGGAGTAAGCTCTTTGGACTGTGTTTATGTCTCTGATGCCCAGCCCCCCTTCTCTTGTGGGCATTGTTATCTTTTTCCATTCTTGCCAGTGATGTCTTTCTCCCCATAGAAACCTTGACATTTTTCTTTCTAGGTCTTTTATGACCTCCCTTGGTAGTGTTGAGGTTGCTAGGATGTGTAGTGGTATCGTTGACAATACATGTTTTATCAGTATGAGTTTTGATGCCATGTTGAGCATTCTATTACTCCATTGATTTAGCTTTCTGTCAAAGTGGTTGAGAATAGGCTGGCAGTACTTTGTCCTGTTGATGCCCTTGTGTATGTAGCATCCCAAGTATTTCAACGGGGGTTTGCTGTGTTGCATCTCCAGCATTTGTTTTATACTTCTTCTTCTTTTTTATGTCATCTTTGCGCTTGTTAGTAGCTGGCTTTTTGCAAAGTTGATTTTTTGGCCTGAAGCTGTTTGATATTGGTGGAAGAAGTCTTTCAGCTTCCTTATGTTTTTTATTGTTCCATTTGTGAACACTAGTAGATCATCTGCAAATGCTAGGTGGGATGGTGTTTTGATTCCTTTTCCCACCTCATACTCCTTTATATTCCCAGTTTATGTTTGTGCCTTCATCCCTCTACTAAATCCCTCTACTGCAATAATGAATAGTAGCGGGGATAGTGGGTCCCCTTGCTTTACCCCCCTTGTTGGCCTGAAGTAGTCTGTTGGACTGCCATTTACTATAACTGATAGATGTGTTGTTTCTAAATGGTTGAAAATCAGTATTACGAAATCCTTTGAGAAGCCAAATTTCTCTAATATCAGTTTGAGGTATTCCCAGTCTACTCTGTCGAATGCTTTTGTCATATCTAGTTTTATTATGACATTTGATCCTCTGCATTTTTTGTCTATGTGATGCATCATTTCACTTGCCAATAAAACTTGGTCTGCAATTTCTTTCCCCTTCATAAAGCCTGCCTGTTCCTCTGATATTATTCTTGGCAGCATGCTGTTTAGTCTTGTTGCCATGATTCTCGTGTTTATCTTGCTTATGAAGTTTGAGAGACTTATAGGCCTGTAGTCTGAGTAGCTTCTGGGGTTATCTGTCTTTGGTATGAGGGTGATTGTAGTTTTTGCCATTTCCTTGGGTGGGGGAAATCCTAGAAAAAATTCGTGTGTAGCCATGAGTATATCGTGTTTGATTATGTCCCAGCAATATCTGTAAAAGTATCCATTGAAGCCGTCTGGTCCTGCAGAGCTATTAGGGCTCAAGTCCCAAACTGCTTGCTTTACCTCCTCTATTGTGGGTTGTTTTGGCCATTTGTTGTCTGCGTCTGTGATGGTTTTTGGTATTTCCTTCAATATTTGTTGGTAATCCCTTGTTTCTTCTTTTGTAAAAAGTTGTTGGAAGAATTCTTTTGCTGCTTGTTTGTATTCTTCTATGCTATTGCAATGGGTGCCGTCTTCCTTTTTGATGTTCCTTATTTTTTGCCTGTTTCTCCTTTCTTTGACTATGGTGTGGAAGTAGGCCGTATTTGCTTCTCCTTCTTCCATCCACTTTATGTTTGCTTTTTGTCTCCAGTATGTTTCAGCTCGTTTGTTTGCTATTTTTAACTCTGCCATGGCTAGCTGGTATTCTGTTCTGGTGTATTCCATTGGGTGATTTTCATATGCTTGTTCTGTCCTTGTGGCTTTCTCTTCTGCCTTTTCAACCTGATCAAATATATTTCCATATATGTTTTTGTTCCAAGCTGCCAGTTCTTTCTTGAGTCTATTCAGTTTTGAGTATATGCCTCTCATCTCCCCTACTGTTTCGTATGATTTCCATGTTGTGTGGATGAAGTGTTTGAAATCAGGGTGTAGTGTCCAGGCGTTTAGGAATCTGAAAGGGGCTGGCATCTTGATTGTGTTTGTTTCTCCGGTGAGCAGCAGTGGAGCATGGTCTGATGTTGCTCTATTGAGGTGTCTGACAATCATTTCTGTGCATTTTTCTTTCATCTTTCCATCTACTAGATACCTGTCCAGTCTCCTCTATACTCTTCCTTGCTTTCTTGTATCTGACCATGTGTATTGTGATCCTTGATATGGTATGTCTGACAGATTACAGTGTTGAATACATTCTTGAAAGTCTTTGAGTGATGCTAATGTTGGTGTTACTGATCCTTTATGCTCTTCTATCTTTAAGAATGTGTTGAAATCTCCTCCAATTATCCATGGATGGTTCTGTGTCTGGCTCCTTCTTTTTAGTTCCTCCCAGAGTTCCATCCTTTCTGCTATTGTGTGTTTTGCGTAGATAGCCGTGTAGCATATTTCTTCATTCATTTCAATCCACTTGAAATTGATGTGCGTTGCTTGTTCAGTTTGTTCCTCTGACTGGTATTTGAGCTTTGTTTCTTGCCACATTATCCAGACCTTTCCTCTACAGCATTGTTTTGCTTGTGTAAATCCCAGCTTCAGCCTATTCTCGGTTAGTTTGCTTTCATTCTGCTTTGGCTCTATTATGGCTAGCAATTACACCTTGTGTTTTGTTACTAGCTGTTTTAGTCTTGTGCTTGATGTGGAGATCTCCCTGACATTCCAAGACATTGTGACTATCATCGTGGTTTATCTTTTTTATTCATTTTCTGATGTTGGGCCACCCCCATCTTTGATGATCTTCTTGTTTGCATCCACATTGGTGGGGGATGTTTATTTGTTGTTGTTCTTCTGGATATGGCTGGCATTATTTTTTGGATTTTTTTTGTCTCCTCTTTTGATTTCACCGCTTTTTGCTCTTCTGTTTGCTCTTCTGTTTGCTCATTTATGTCCTCTTTTGTTTGTTGGTGCTTCTTCTTTTTTGTTAATCTTCCTTCGATTTGTTTTGCCGCATTTATCCACTCAGCAAGTGTAATGTTTTGTCTTGGTTTTCTTGGACTTGCTTCGGATTCTGAGTAATTGGCGTATAGCTCTTCTTCTTTTTGATGATGGTTTATTCCTTCATGCAGCATGTTGAGCCTTGATGTATCTTGTGAATGTGTTATGTGTTTTATGGCTTGCTCTTCCTCACTGGTTATTTTTGCTGCCTGTTGCTGCACCGCTGTTTTTGCTTTACTTGTTTCTATGTTGGCCTTTATTTCTTTAGGTTTCCACTGTTCTATCACTGCCCTGTCTGTCCGTTTCTGGACTTCTTTGGATATGCTTCTTGGTTTATCTTTTGTGCCTCGGCCTTTCTGTTCATACCTCTTTTCTTCCTTTTCAGTTCTTTCCTTTATTTGTTGACTCTCTTGATGTTTCTTGATTTCTTCGCAGCAGCCTGTTCTATGTCCAAGTTGTTTGCAGTCTTTACAGTATTTTGGCGGATTTTCATAGTTGACTGCTTGTACAAAGCTGTTGCTGCCACACCTTATGTGTATTCTTGATGGCAATGGCTACACAACACTTTATGTATGTATATATGTGTGTATACATATATGTGATATGTATGTATATATGTGTGTATGTCTGTGTGAGAGTATGTATTATATGTGTCTGTGCGTGTGTCTATATATATATGTGTGTATGTAATATAGACATACATATAAACTTATATATAGACATATATATACACACACAGACACACACATATATATACTCACATACAGACATGCATGTACACGATGCCATACACATACATATACATGTGTGTGTATAGACACAGACAAAGAGATATACATATATATATATATATATGTGTGTGCGTGTGTGTATTGTGAAAAACCTTTAGGTCTAGCGGTTGAGTAGCATTTATCCCATTCTCGGGTCTCAAGTTCGATTCTCGTCCCCAATTTTTTTTAATATATATATTTATGTTTTAATTTGAGTTACTCATACCAGACTGATTTTGAACTTCCCTACTTTCAATCATGGTTTAAGGGTTTATAATTTTCTTCAATTTTTTTGGCTGTTATTTTTCTATATTTCGTTTTTCAAGTGTCCTTATGCATGTTTTTCAGGTTTTCCATATGTTTAGCTGCGTTTTCTATATATTTTAGCTGTTTATATATTTTGTTCATAATAATATAATTATGTGTTTATATAAATCACAACACAACAAACTCAAACCTTTCTTTCCATTATGTAGGATCGGTTATATCGATCAATCATTTTTCTTGTGTATTATGTATTTAGTTTGTTTGTTTTTTGCTTAATTGTAGCTTAAATCATGTTATTCTTTTTTCTCTCCAAGTATATAATAGGCCTTTAGAACTCGTCTCTTTCAAATATGTCATATCATCTCAACCGTGTTCGGCTTAATTACCTGAAATTGTCGTTTGAATCTTATACCCTCTACATGACATCAGCTAAATGAGCGAACTGTCTCATTTGTGCTCTATCACTGACCATGTGCTCCTCATATGTCATATAAATTATATCCTTCCTTACAGACTTTCTCCATGTCCTTTTTGTTCTCCTTCGTCCACGTTTAATATTCACCTCATTCATTGTACTGCAACTTCTAGTAGGTGCATTCGCTGGATGCCTTTCAACATGATCATACCATCATAACTTTGACTCTCTCATCTTCTCTTGTATAAGAGCTACCACAACCTTTCACTTTATATGTTCATTTCTTATTTTATCATTACTTGTATGACCATACATCCATCTTAACATTCTCATTCTCATCACTCGCATGTTTCATTCATACTTATAATTGAGTACCCAATATTTAGACCCGTACAGCAGTGTGAGTCTTATTGTTATGCTGTAAAACTTCTCTTTAAGCTTTAAAGGTACTTTTCTTTCATATAGAAGACCTGATGCATTTCTCCGTTTGAACGATCCCGCATGTACCCTATGATTCGCATCCTTATCAATTCCTCTATCTTTCCGTACTATGGATCCTAACTAACTAAAAGTGTTACTCAAATTGAAGTCATTTTCCTCTAGTGTCTTCTTCCAACACTCCATCTTAGCATTCACTTATTCGCCAGTCACATCCTCCAACACAATGTTATCGGCAAATAACATGCTCTACGTAACTCTGCCTAGAATGTGTCAAGTGAGCTCATCTATAACTAAAGAAAATAAGTATGGACTCAACGCCAATCCTTAGCGTAAACCTAATGTAATAGAAAATTATGATCTGAGTCTTCTTGTACTCCGTGTGTTTGTCATTGCGTTCTGATGTCTTTAATCATTTTTTATATATATTACTTTAACACCTTTCTTTTTAAGCACTCTCTAGAGGATCTATTGTAGGACTTTATCGTATGCATTTTCTAAGTCAATAAAAATCATATGTAAATCTTGATTCTTCTCTTGATATATCTCTCTATTCATCTTCTCAAGAGATTAATAGCCTCCAATGTTGACTTTCCTGGCATAAATCCGACTTGATTTTCAGATGTACTAGTCTCTTTCTGAAGCAATTTCTCATTCATTTGCTCCGAGAGCTTCATTAACTTAATTCATCTATGTATAACCTTGCATATCTCCTTTGTTTTTATATAAATGTACTTAAGTGTTTTTCCTCTATTGGTCAAGCATCTTACCAGTCTTCATAATCTTGCTGAAAAGATCCGTGAGCCAGATAATACCTTCTTTATTTAGGCATTTCGAAGCCTCATTTGAAATACTGTCGGATCCAATTGTTTTACCATTTTATATTTTTCAAAGCATCTTCTGCCTTTAACGATCGGATTCTCCTACTATTTTTAACTTTCTATCATCTTCAAACTAAAGTAAATCAATCAATTCGAATTCAACTCCTCATTCATTAAAAAGTTTCTCAAAGTATCTTCTCTATCTATCTTGTATTGTCTTTTCCTTTATTAAGAATTTGCGATCTTCGTCTTTAATACATTAAACTTGAGTCAAATCTTTTGTCTTCATATCTCTTACTATCAATGTTGTACACATCCTTTTGTGTCTAACCGTTTATAAAAATCTTTAAACGTCTTTGATTTAGTTTCACTTATAGCTTGTTTAGCTTCTTTCTTAGCCGGTCTATATATTTTTTCAATTCTCTTGATTCCTGCAATGTTGAAGTACCTTATAACTAGTTCTCTTGGCTTTTACTTTGTCTTGCACTTCTTGTTTTCACCACCAAGATTCTTCATCATGTGCTTGACCTTTTGACTTCCCAAGTAAATTTCTCAATAATTTCTTTGTCTTTAATGTCACATCCTCCCACACTTGATTTGCATCAATGCTTAAATTTCTTAAGTCTTCTCGCTCTAATACTACTACTATAAACTATGCTTGTGTAGCTTTCTTCAAGTTCCATCATTTTATCTTAAGTTATATAAGCATTTATTTTCTCAATCTTCTATGTTGGATACGAACATCTAACATTGCAAGACAGTGTTGCATTGTTAAACTTTCTCTTAGGATCATCTTATAGCCCTTACAAGCTCTTCTATCACTCTTACGAGTCATGAAATAGACTACTTGTGACTTATTTGGTCCCTTTTTAAATGTAATCAAATGCTCATCATTTTTTTGTGGAAAATGTGTTAGTCACTATAAGGTCATACATTATTCCGAAATGTAGAATGTATCTTCCTTCGTCGTTCATGTTTCCAAAACAAATTTACCATGTACCTCATTATAATCATTATTCTCTTTACTTGTGTGTCTATTCAAATCTCCTTCTATAAAGATCTTTTCACGTATTGGAATTTTACACATTATGACTTCTAATCTCAAATTGAACATTTATACCTTCTTCTAAATCCACTTGAGGAGCATATACGCTAATACTATTGATTGTGTCTTTTCCAAGAACCAACTTAAGGGCTATAATTCTATCTTATTTTCTAATAACACCTACTAATTTGTTTCTTAATGAGACATTTATAATAACTCCAACTCTATTTATTGTCGTATTTTTTCTAGTGTAGCAACATTTAAATCATGACTTGCCTACTATTCGAGCTTTCTCGCCTATCTACTTTGTCTCTTGCAAACATAGAATATTTAATTTTCTCCTTATCATCGCGTCGACTACCTCCATTGCCTCTCCCACTAGAGTTCCAATTTTTATTTTCCTAGTTTACTGCTTCTACCTAACCTAGTGTTTTTTTCTCTTAATATCTAACTTACGAACTGAGAACTCTTGTTTATTTTTCACTGCATCCGAGTTTTCTATGAAATGTATAGGTCATATATCAATTGTCGTCGCATTCGAACCATACAATGGAGACCCTTGCTTATTTGATACTACATCCAAACCCCCCAAATGCGGCGACCCTTGCCAAGACACAGCATTCGGACCATACAATGTATTTTCTATGGAGAACATCTTTTCATTAGCGTAATTTTTTGTTTGATCCATAATCATATACAGTGACAAAGTCTTACATTGTCTGGCAATCTAATGCACCCCTCCTTCTTTACCTGACTTTGGTATCGACAAGTCAAAAACTCGACCATACGAAGTTGTGTTTACATACATAGAAGCATTAACAAAATAAAATATAAAAAAAATACTCAAATAAGCAAATGATTAAAGTAATCTGAAGAAAAACATATAATAGAAATATAATTAAAATGGTATTATATGAACTATGGTTACTTATATTTTTTTTAAAAAAAAAATCAGAAATGTGAAAATATAGTTTTTGAAATTTAAATCCCCACATTAGAGACTTCGGTAGGTAAGCCCAAATGAAACGGGTCGATAAAATTAGGGTTTTACAAAACTCTGGCAGCTTCAGATTTCCTATAAAAGTGCACCACAGCGTGCAGCTTGACATAATGCGTCCCGTTCCCTGTCTGATTTCTTCAGCGCCTCCTCCTGCATCCTGTCATCTAAAGACCTACTTTCCGAGATAAAATTTCGTCGGCATTGTTCTATTCGTTTGATCTTGTGCATCGTGACACCGATTGTTCTATCAGTTTAATCTTGTGCATACGCATCTGCGTCGAAATACTGATTACTGGCGCTGCTCAATTGCAAATCGGCGTTATGTATGAATCGACGTTAGAGTAAATTTCTATGCTCCGTTTTTTAATTTTCGAAGTGCGTTTTTAATCAGATTTGGAGAATTTCAGTTTCTTTTTATGAACTCTGTGTAGTCGTTTTGAGAACTTCAAAATGCTTTCGTTAGTCAGTTTCGGAGTAACTGAGTTTTCCTTTCTTATTTGTGATGTTGGTTATAGTTTTTGGTGGTCTCATACATTGGATAGGGATGGAGAGATGGAGATGATGATTTTTTCCCCAGATGATCGAAGCTGAAATTACTGAGCGCTATTCTACTTTTTCTCCTTTTGGAGAAAAATTTAAGCCAGATTATTCTGATCCATCTATCTCAAACTATCAATCTTTTATTTTAAAAAAAAAGCATTACCTTTTTCGAGTAATAATTGTTGAATTTTTGTTTTTCCTTGTATTCATTGTGGTTCGATGAAAATCTCTAGCTTTTAGTTTAGCACGTAGCCTCCCGGGCTGCTCGGACAAACTGATGTGAAGAAATTAGCCCCAAAGCTCGTGCTAAATTGCTGCCGTCTAGTGTTGCAGTTTTGTCGGTTTTGTACCTTAATTTCCTCGGCTCAACTGTGTCAAATTGATGGCTAAATTCTTTATCTGCTTAAAAAAATCTTTATTCTAGATGCCTCTCTCACCTTTAGCTGTTTTCCTGTGTGTTTTTGTCTGACCGGGAAAAGGTCTAGTCAATAAGGCGTAAAATGTTTGGAGGTGTCAAGGTTGGATAATTCAGTGGCTGTCATTTGTTTTACCAACATTCGCTATATTTTCCTTGCCATTTGGATTTTTTTTAAAGTTTCTAGGGTCCTTTTAGTTTATCTTTTGGCTATGATTGATACGGATTTATCCGCGCTTCTGAGAGTTTACTCTGATGAAACGAAAATATTGGTTGAATTTCTTGATATGAGCCAAAAGAATTAAACTTTATTAATGATTTGTTTTCTTTTCTCTTTTATGAGTGATAGTTAAATCTATGGCTATGATGATGAAATGTCAGCTTAAATGCCAGTTCTGCTTCAGAAAATTCTTGATTGATAGAGCTGTTTTTATTTCACTGAGCCTTCCTTGATGATTTATGTTTGTAGTTGTTTCAAACGGAACATTTGTTTTATGTCATTTGTATAGTAGTCAAGGATGATAAATTAGTATATGCTGGATAGTATTTGAGGTGTAGTTACTACGCCAAAGATATTTAAAGGGATTTATCTGAGACTGAAGGATGGACATGTTTGATTTTAACAAACGTGTCTTCATTTTCTTTAATTTTTTTATAGGTATTTGCCAATATCAGATATTGAACATTGGTTTACCTTGAGTATTTGTTAATTTGTTTTCTGTGTTCTTTTATGTGATGCCTATGATGACGCAACCCATAAAATGAGGTGCAGTGGAGCCGAGACCCTACTTTTGCTGGGAGAACCCCTTGGTTAAGCTGCTTTACAAATGACGATGCTGGGTTTTGCTGAGGCAAATCATGAAATGTTGATGTGTTTCTTTTAAAGTTTTAGTTGTAGGTGGTGTAAAGAGAGAGATATGGCAATATTTGTTGAGTTGTACTATTTATAAAATTTCTTTTGTTTCTATTGGTTAAAGATGTTATTATCATCTATGAAATATGAATGGCAAGTATATTATTGATATACTCTTAACTCGGTTCTACTTGAATGCATATGGCGTGGTGAATTATCATGGAATGACTTAGATAATCTTCTTGGTAGAAAGTTTCTGCTAAAATCTTTGAAGGTGATTTCTTCTGTTGATGTGAATGGCTACATTGGAAATTGATCTTTTAATTCGGATTGAGTTTCACTATACTCTTACCCTAGAATCATGATATGGGTTTAGGGTCTGAAAAACTCGTAAAGTGTGTGGTGTCATCAGCTTCTCTCTTTTAATTAAACAAGATTGGAGTTAAATAACATCACTATATAGTTTCAGGTGATTGGTTCATACTTGATAGTATGTTTGTGATCATCTTAGTGTAGAATGTGCGTATCTCTGTCAACAAATTCAACATTTCTAGCTTTATTGAATGTAATACATTTGAAATTATTATGTACATCTTTTCTGTGCCAAGTTTGGTGCTTTGCTTGCCATCATGTATTCTAAGAGATATTGACAATTATAATCTGATCTTCATTTTCTCTACCTAGTATTTGAAGGGTTGATCCTTTGATTTTCTTTAGCTGGGAAATCAACACAGTTAAATTGTTCACTTAGAACCAGCAACCGGTTTTAGTTGCTAGTGTCTAAATCCTCATAGGGGCGTAGTAGCTGAGGTGCCCCTCCAACCAAGTGTGTGATTCTTTTATCGATGGAACCAGCATGCTTTGATGGATTTAGATAATAGGTGATATTTTTCACAGAAAGGCCATTGAGCTTGGAGAGGTCAGTTGGTGCAAGAGATCAACCCTATATGCTGCACTTGTTTTAGCTCTGAATTTGCAGATGGAAAAGATTCCGTCATTTTGTTACCATCAGATTTAAGATTTTTGTTTTGATGGAGACTGTAATGGAGATTACTGCTTTACAGGTTATTGTATGTCTCGAGCAGGTAACTTGATCCGTGGACCAAAACTCAGCCGAACTGGTTGATCCGAACATATATACACATACACACACGCACGTGTGTGTGTGTACATATACATACATACATACGCACACTGGATAGTGGTGCAATGGAAAGTTTACTATGCCCATTTCGAATGTTGAAAAAGATGATAAACAGGCATACTTGTGGCCTCAAAAGAAAAAAATATTCTCTCTTCCTTATCTTTCTACTAGCCCTGCAAACGAACCGAGCTCAAAATGAGTTGTTCGTGTTCCGCTTGTTAAAAGCTCGGCTTGAGTTTGATTTTGGCGAGCTCAAATTCGAATTCGAATCACATTTTAGGTTCGAAATATTTAACGACCTGAATTCAAGCACCTAGCATTTGGTTCATAAGTTCGATGAAGGCTCGATAGTAGGCTCGATAATTGGCTCGAATATGTCCATATATATTCCCTAACCATGTAACCCTCAACGTCTATTCCTAACCATGTAATCTCCACCATCCAGTCAGCTTGTGAGTTACCTTCGAGTTCACTAGTCGAGTCAAGCTCGCTAGGCACATTCGAGTTTATGAATCAAGCTCGAGCATTTTCCATGTGTTTAGAATTTGAACTAGAGTTGCATTTAAATCTCGTCACGAGCTCGAGCTCGAGTTCGATACTGATGAAAATAATTTGACCCGAACTCAAGTTAGATAGGTTCGTTCAGATTCGGTTCGTTTGGAGCACTACTTTCCACCCCTTTAACCGTTCCAAGCTTCCGCACCTCTCCACCTCACGTCGCCTCCAATTTGCCAGACTCCTACCGTTGCAACCCAGTTTTTCACACCCCTGCCTCCCTTCCTTTCCCCGCTCCCACTCCAATGCCTCCCTTCCCGGCTTGCACTGCAACCACCGACACTAAGGTTATGGGAAATGCTGATAGACTTTCACCCGCAAGTTTCAAGATTTACCGAAATTTTTATAACCTCTTTCAATGCTGGAGTTTATGGATCCAGGTCAGATCCTGACCCGAATCCCGTCATTATGGTTGGAAGATTGAAGTCAGTATAGTTTGTGTATGTAAATACAGACCAACTCCTCTTCATCCTCGCGATGGTCTTGGTAGATTTGAGTTCTACAGCAGATTAGAGTTCTCCGGTGAGTTTTCTTATAATTAAATAGAACGTCTTTGTCGACTTCCATGTTTGTAAAGAGTCTAAAAAAATCAGATCGCTTTGTGATCTAATATACGCAACTTTACCCTACACAGTGTGCAAAAATTGTTTCCGCAGTTCGAACTCCTACACATTGTACAAAAGTTGTTTCCGCAGTTCGAACTCATGACCTCAAGGTCAGAAAGCAGCCTTACCGAAACTTAAAATTACATTCTCATCTCCTCCCTCTAATTACATCTTTTAAATTCGTTAATTGAAATCATATCAACTTAACATTTCCTTCTGGCGTTGTGGATTTCTAAATGGATATTGCATAAATTCCAGACCTGCATTACTGAAAATATCAAAGTTTTTTTTTCTTTTCCTCTAATACATGTAGATGATTCAATATCAAAGAAAAAGTGAACAGTATAAGAGTAAAGAAACAACAAACGCCGACTACTAGCATCCACCCAACAAACCAAACCTTCGAGGGTTACGTTTTCCCATCCACGTAACGAAAAAAGGCCGTCCTAAAACAAATTATCATCCCAAAAAATAAACAGTACCAAGTTCAAAACTCACAAATAAAGATAAGATCATGAGACCAGAAGTAGATATAATGGCAACTGTGGTGTACGCTTCTGAGGTGAATTTTCTTATTGCCTGATGCTTAATGGGCCAGCAAGAAGAGAAAAACCCAGCCGCCTTATTTTTGGCCCCCTTGATGTATGATTTGATTTCTGACTGCAAGTGATCCAGAATGCTATGGATTTTTTTTTTTTTTTTTTGGTGGTCCTTTTAATGCTTAAACAGCGCGGCAGCCAGCACCGGGACAGGAAGAGCATGGCGTCGGCGAAGGAGTTGGGGTTGCAGCGATAGGAAAACTTGGTCATCATCCAATCTTCCTAGTCTCTAGCAGAAACAGGGAGATAGAATAAGGGAAACAATCATAAAGAAATGGAGACGGAGAATAGAGACAAAACGTGTTTTGAAATATTTAGAATTGAGTTGGGGAATCACCGCTGTATCAATTGTTTCTGGATCATTCCGCAACGCGTTATGAAATATTTAAAATCAACTTTGTTTTTAAATTTCATTGGATTCAACTCAAGTAATGTTTGGATACTTTAAAGCCCTTCCTTCAAAGGTACAGGTTACACTTTTAATGGTTATAACATAGCACTAGATTATGTTCCATTAAGAAGTACTCTAACAATGAAAGGCTTAAAGTCTTAAGCCTTGTAAGCGTGCATATTCATAAAGTTTATTGGATGTGTTTGTAAGTGGGCGGGATCACTTCACCTTTGGTAACATTACTTTTTTCTCATTCTAGTCTCGTATTTTTTCTACAGGTCTCCACTCAAACTATATATCACGTGGTAAATTCTCACCGTCTTTGAAGATGAGAGAATCCGGACTGCTTTGTAAGATATGTACGGTTAAGAAGATAGGGAAACAAGACAAACAACAAGAGAGAATGAAGAAGAAGAAGAAACTTGGCTTGAGGCGTGTATATACACTTTCCGTAAGGAATATTTGCCTCCACTAGATGCTGCAGGGTTATAGGCAAATTTCCTCCTAGGATACAACAACCAACAATCTTTAATCCTCAGCAAATAGGATTGAGAAACAATGAACTTTCTGAAAACAAGAGTGTTCTTGAGCAAAAAAAAAAGAATATGGAATGCTTGATTGTACATGTTGCAAGATCATCTTCCTAATGGGTTATAATAGCCTATTTATAGGCTCTCAAACTCCAAGAAGTCGTTGAAGGAGGTTGCATGGCGATTGGACATGTCTTTTGGTGCAAAAGATGTGAATTTCCATGAAAAAACACGTCTGTCAGGACATCGATCGATCGATGTGATCGATCGATGTCCTCAGTTCAACATCGAACCCTGCACTCTGGACATCGATCGATCGATGTATGTGACATCGATCGATCGATGTCATCGATTGATGTCCTCAGTCAGACATCGATCTCTGCATCTAGGACACATCGATCGATCGATGTGATCTACATCGGTCGATCGATGTCATCGATCTATGTCCGACAGAATACTCAACTTCATTTTCAAGCCACATAGATCTATCCATTTGATACATGGATCGATCCAAGTCATGAGTCAAGCTATTCTTGCTTATTCCAACACCATTTCACCTTCATCTTTAATCTCAAACATTCATTCTTCGTTCCATTGCCTTTACAAACTATTATAACAATCCCCCACTTAGTTTGTAAAGCAACTTATGACATTTCATGCATTTAAGAAGTATCTTTCGATTTGAACCTCTTATTAGTATAACATCTCAAAGTTCTAACGAAATCATGATAGCTAAAAAACCTTGAATCAGATTCCTATGTGCTAGAACCGGAAACATTATACACATGAAACCACACTCTCAATCGAAGTCCATTTTAAACCGCACTTTATGGCCTTGTGCTACCCCTAGTATTCATGAACATTTCAAGATCATTGCTTGTCGAAGCGACACCACTTCCCATGTTCATATAGGTGAAGATTAAGATAATTTCCTCTTAATCCTTCATTAAGAGTGCAATGAACACTCACCCTCCTTTAACACTAACATTCCAATTCTTTAAAGATCAATATCATGCGGCTTGATTCTTTAAAGATCAATCGTAGTGCTTTAATACCTCACTTTGTGACTTGTTGTTACCCATTGAACCTTTGGCTAGTGGTATGCTAGACAAGGTTGGGTTTCTATCACAAGTGAACTTATCCCATACGTCTCAATCCCATCCCTAAAGATGTACTCTGTACCAAGTCCTTTGATAGACTCTTTGTCAACGGATCCGCCAGGTTTTTACAGGATCTGACATACACAATGGCTATTACACCATCAGTTATCAATTGCTTTACATAATCATGCCTAAGGCTGACATGTCTAGATTTTCCGTTATAGATTTTACTATAAGCTCTAGACATCGTTGCTTGGCTATCACAGTGTAAAGAAATGGCTGGCATCGGTTGTGGCCACAACTCTATATCCAATAAAAGATTTCTCAGCCATTCCGCTTCTTTACCTGTAGAACCCAATGCTATGAATTCGGATTCTATTGTAGAATGAGTTATGCATGTCTGTTTCTTTGAAGCCCAAGAAACAGCACCACCACCCAATGTAAATATCCAACCAGTAGTAGACTTGTTATCACCAACACTAGTTATCCAACTAGCATCAATATAACCTTCTAACACGGCTGGAAAATTATTATAAAACAATCCGTAACTCATAGTCCTCTTCAAGTATCCAAGTACTCGCCCGATTGCCTTCCAATGATCTATACTAGGATTACTAGTATACCTTGATAATTTACACACCGCAAAGGCAATATCCGGTCTAGTGCAATGCATAGCATACATCAAACTACCAATTGCACTAGCATATTCTAATTGTGCCACCGCTCTACCGGTATAACCAGTCAATTTGTATGAGGCATCGAATGGTGTGTTTGCTTCTTTGATCTCCAAGTGTTTGAACTTGTTCAACACTTTGTTTATGTAGTGAGATTGACAAAGAGCAAAACTCCCACTATGTTTGGACACCTTAATTCCTAAGATAGTATCTACCTCACCCAAATCTTTCATTTGGAATTGTGAAGTTAAATACTTCTTAGTTTCATTCACTCCTTCCATATTAGTACCGATAATAAGCATATCATCCACGTACAAACAAATAATAACACCATATTTGTCTGTAAAGTTGGAATATACACACTTATCTGCACCACGATCACTCCTTAGAACTTTGATTTTCAATCCCGATTGATTTTCGACTTCCATTTTATAGACTTTGAACATGTCAAAGGCTTCATCTTGCCTTAGTAAATATACATAAGTATATCTAGAGGCATCATCAATGAATGTAATGAAATATCGATTGCCACCTCGGGTTAAAACTCCGTTCAATTCACAAATATCTGAATGAACAAGTTCTAAGAGTTCAGTTTTTCGTTCTATTTTCGGAAACGGTTTCTTTGTCATTTTAGCTTGTATGCATACTTCACATGTTCTTTCATTTTCATCTTTACAAGAAATTAAGGCATGTCTAGACATGAACTTAATAGTTGTATTACTAACATGTGCAAGTCTATCATGCCACAATGAAAAAGAAGAATCAACAGAGTAAACAGAAACCGCGGAATTCTTATTAATACTTAATTTAAACATCCCGTCGCAAGCATAACCCTTGCCGACAAAGATACCATTCTTGGACAATATAATTTTGTCCCCCTCCATTACAATCTTGAATCCAGTCTTACAAACAAGACTAGCAGAGACAAGATTCTTAGAAATCTCGGGTACATGTAGTACATTGACTAATAACAACTTTTTTCCAGAAGTAAAGTCCAGTTCTATACTACCTTTACCCAAGACTCTTGTGGCACTGCGATTTCCCATCAGAACCTGCTGGCTATCATCCACAACATGATAGGTCTTGAATAGATCCTTGTTGTTGCATACATGCACTGTTGCACCCGAATCGAACCACCAATCTCTTGTGATTTCGTTCGTAGCCATATGAAGTTCTGTTACCATGCCAACATGCAATCCTGAGACCATTGCAACCAGTTGATCGGTTCCAATGTCTATCATATTCGCATTGTTGACATTCTGAGAATCACCTCCCTGTTTTTGTTTCTTTCGAAACCAACAGTCCTTTTTCAAGTGACCTTTCTTGCCACAATTATAGCATCTCTCGCCTTTCTTGGATTCTGCTTTGTCTATGGATTCAGCATAATCGGAGTTCTTCCTTTTGTTTCCAACCGAACTCCCTAGTTTCCCTTTGACATAATGCACTCTAGGTGCATCGTTAGAGACATGTCTCTTTACAAGACTCCTTGTCTCTTCTTCAATTCGCAGATGCTTTTGAAGTTGTTCAAGAGAAAAGGATTCGGTTGAGTGCAGTAATTTCTTCCTGTAGTCATTCCAACTAGGAGGAAGCTTAGCAATGATTCCTCCTACTTGTAATGCCTCAGAAACTTCTACACCCAACTCTTTCAGTTTGGACACAATGACCTGCAACTCATGCACTTGGTCCATGACTGAAATATTTTCAACCATCTTAAAATTAAAATACCTCATCACCTGGAATTTGTCTGCGCCTTGTTTTTCGTTGTTGTACTTGAACTCCAAGGCGTTCCATATCTCCTTCGGTGATGACGTTGCCGTGAATAGATCGTAGATACGATCTGACAAGTTGTTGAGGATATGTCCTCGGCAAAGCATATTATCCTCATGTCTCTTCCTCCAAGTAGTCTTGATCTCCTCGGAGTCCTCTTCTTTCGGAGTTGGCAAATCCTTCAGATTTGGGTCGAGACAGTACCCAATCTGAAGTGCAGTCAGAAGGAACAACATCTTGCCCTTCCATCTTAAGTAGTTGGTACCATCAAATCGGTCCAACTTCATGCTCTCTTGACTCAAGAATGTCTTTGAATCCATATTCAAATATTCCTTACGATTGTTAAGAAGATAGGGAAACAAGACAAACAACAAGAGAGAATGAAGAAGAAGAAACTTGGCTTGAGGCGTGTATATACACTTTCCGGAAGGAATATTTGCCCCCACTAGATGCTGCAGGGTTATAGGCAAACTTCCTCCTAGGATACAACAGCCAACAATCTCTAATCCTCAGCAAATAGGATTGAGAAACAATGAACTTTCTGAAAACAAGAGTGTTCTTGAGCAAAAAAAAGAATATGGAATGCTTGATTGTATATGTTGCAAGATCATCTTCCTAATGGGTTATAATAGCCTATTTATAGGCTCTCAAACTCCAGGAAGTCGTTGAAGGAGGTTGCATGGCGATTGGACATGTCTTTTGGTGCAAAAGATGTGAATTTCCATGAAAAAACACGTCTGTCAGGACATCGATCGATCGATGTGATCGATCGATGTCCTCAGTTCAACATCGAACCCTGCACTCTGGACATCGATCGATCGATGTATGTGACATCGATCGATCGATGTCATCGATTGATGTCCTCAGTCATACATCGATCTCTGCATCCAGGACACATCGATCGATCGATGTGATCTACATCGATCGATCGATGTCATCAATCTATGTCCGGCAGAATACTCAACTTCATTTTCAAGCCACATAGATCTATCCATTTGATACATGGATCGATCCAAGTCATGAGTCAAGCTATTCTTGCTTATTCCAACACCATTTCACTTTCATCTTTAATCTCAAACATTCATTCTTCGTTCCATTGCCTTTACAAACTATTATAACATGTACTATATAGCCATGGCAGGTTACGAAAATATTTTTACTCTGACATCTTCTGTAAAATTTGTTGTGTATTTTCATATACAGTTTTCCCAGCTACTACTATTTTAGCACAATTTTCAACAACATAAAATGTAACACATACTAATATACAAGGATACTTATAACATTATGTGTTCAATGTGCATATATTACTCCACTATAACCACAAATTTTGTGACAAAAATATATATAAATGACGTGTTGATTATATTTTTAGAGTGTAATAGACTATCTCCACAATTATTTAAATTCAGAGTAATATTATTTCCTTGTCGTTTTTGTAGTTTTTTTTTAAAATTATTTTTAGAATGTTCTAAAATAGTGTCCGCCTTCCAGAGGAACCATACCAAAGTTTTATGTAGTATCTTATGGAATGAAATAAATGCATTGATTTGCTCATAGTTACTGTTCCAATGACCGCCACGTGTGGACGCATTTATATGAACAAATAAATAAAGACTAACTAAAACACTAAAGTTTACCCATGGACATGAAAGATGGACGGAAGGTTGAGATAACAAATCTGACCTCAATTGCAACAACATCAACATTAGGTCATTGCTTTAGAACTTTCTCATTATAACGGGATATGAAAAAGTCGGATGTACGTAACCATACTTATGTGTTAGAAACACACAGAGGTTGTTTTCCGACGAGCCATAATGAAAATTCCGTCAAGCTGTATCGATCAAATGATACTCCACAATATAAGAAGTGTAACCAATTTAACGAGTCATTTTGCTTTATTCCATCATATTCTAAAGTTATCAATTATTGTTACATCTTTAGAGATCAAAACATGCATTAATTTATGTGTCATAATAAGTTAAATTTTTAAAGATGAACTATCAGGGAAATTATAAACAAACAGATCATCATCATTATCATCGTATCCTGTATATCCCAACAACAGCAAAAACTATTGTTATGGTCTGGGGAGGGTGAACCCCATATGCACATGCACATGCAAAAACAAAATACTAAAAAAAGGAAATTAATTTTAGGCCAACGAAAAAGAAGAGCACAAGTTCCTAACAAATCGGAGTGGCCTACCATTTTAGTATGAACACGTGTATCCTATATGCCTGGGTTGACTAGTCAACGTTACTTGACAGTTACTCCAAGAGAGACCACCCCCTATTTATTCTCCGGAAAAACGACGCACCTTTTTTGCCGCATTCTGAAAGTATTCCCGAAAGCGTTTATTTTGGGCTTTCAGATCTTCCCTAAAGACTTCACATTTTGTTTTCCTTCTTCCTCATAAAGACAAAGAAAAGAAAAAGGGAAGTAATAAGAAAAAAAGGAAACCAATGAGTGGGTTTAATTTTTACCGGAGAGCCACAAGTGCCTTTCATGCCAATCCCCATCTCTATAAAATTCTTGCTGTTGTCACCGTCAGGTTTTTGTTTTAAATTTTATATGTTTTAACTGCCCTTTTTGTTTCGTTTTTGATAATTACAATTTGTTGTTTTAGAGCAATTTTTGATGGGATTGATGTTGTTGTTGTGAAAATCTTGCTTTAACACCCACTATGTAGGCTACTTGTTGCACAAGTTTTGTTATAAGTGAAATAATTTTGTGGAGAAATTTAACGGATTTGGGTCCAAGGTGGATTTCATAATCGCTCATGAATTTATTTTTTCTAGATGTAGTTATTAAATGTGTTCTTCTGGCCTTTTTAATGGTTTATTGAATTTGCATGGCAACATGTAGATTGGTTATATGTACAGGGGCATATGGGGTTTGTTGCAAGCAAATCTTCCTTCTTCTTTTTTCGTAAATCATTTCTACCGATTTTAAGTTTCCATCTAGTATTCATTTAGCTTCTAACCTTTGCAAAATGTTTACTCTTTTTTTTTTTTGGTTTTTGTCTTTGATAACACAAAAGGTTGAACTTTTGATTCTTGTTTATTTTCAGAAAAAGTTGGTAGAATTTTAAGAGCTATCCTCCTCTATCACTTATTATGCCATTCCTTCAGAAAAATATACATGGAGAAAAAACAGAGTGACCATGGTTATGTTTTGTGCAAGTCAATTAAAGAAACAGAGAGACAGTATTTCCAGAAACACTCTGTATCTGTTCTGAATTTATTTAACAGGATCTTATGGAATGAGTTGATGTTTGAGTTGTACATTGTATTCAACTTTATGGCATTTTCTGCTTCATTTTCAATTGTTTTTGTAGTTGGATTCTCTAGATCTTCCATTAATATGCCTAAATAGTTATGTTATACATCGGTGTTTGATTGCCATAATTGGACAAATCCGTACACACGTGGGACTGTCTAGAAACTCTTTCGACATTGATGTTATTGTTGAAATTAGCTTATTACTCTCGATCAAGCCACCAGTTGTTGATGACATTCTTAATTTACAGGCAAGCAATAAACAATTCTTTTGATCAGAGTGCAGAGTTTATATACTTTTGGGTTGAGATGATTCTTTTGAGATTAACAAAAAGACTTCCCTTTAGATGAAAATGATACATAAGTCCAGAGATCACTCTGGTCTTTGAAAATCATTGATTTCAGAGGATTATTTCAAGGAATGATTTGATAGAAGTAGCATGTGTTCCTTCTTGATTGTTGAGTGCCTCATTTCCTAATGTAATATTGATTGCTAGCTCACAATTGATTGCTCTTTGCTGCTTTCTCTTAATTGATATCTTGAGTGTATCTTTTTCTATTGTGAAGTACAATAGTACCTGAAAATTTCAGCTTAATCTTTTTTGGGTTGGGTTCTTAACTTTTTTTTGTTTGTTTCTTCTTTCTGCTTCTTGATGCTGCAGTGGTGGAGGACTGCTAGCTTACTCAGATGTCAATCCACTCTCTGTTGTATATGCAAACGCAGAAGATGCTGATATTAAGAAGAAGAAAGTGGTGGTGCTAGGAACTGGTTGGGCTGGAACAAGTTTCCTAAAGAATTTGAAAGATCCTTCATATGATGTTCAAGTTGTTTCTCCCAGGAACTATTTCGCCTTTACTCCTTTGTTACCAAGTGTTACCAATGGCACGGTTGAAGCACGCAGCATTGTGGAGCCAATCCGAAATATTGTCAGGAAGGTACATATTCCTTTGATCCTTCCTGTTGTGTGTCTCAGTTATCCAGTATATTTTACATGTGTGCATACCTATTGAGTTTGCAAAGTGAGACAAGTGAGCATAATTACATTGGCTGATAAACTCACATAAGGTTAGAGGATTGAAGAGGTAGGATGAAATGCTTATGTTATGGATGGAATGCTAACAGTATGCAATAACCCAACCCCCCCCCCCCCCCCCCAACAAGAATCAACTGCCTGTGCATATGCTATCTGGACAATTAGAGTCATTCTCATGTCATAAGGATTCTAGAAATCAAAATTCATCTTTAGACACTCAAAAATTTGAACCTTTCAAAAAAATAAAATAAAAGACGAGAATAATGTGATTTGGAGTTAATTTCTTTGTCTATTATCTCTTATGCTTGCTGCAAAAGCTGAAAATAAGTTTTAATTCATATGGCCAAGTTGGAGTAAGACGACAACAACAACAAGCATACTCAGTATATCTCAACGAAAGCAAAAGCTACCGCTAGGGTCTGAGGAGGGTGACAGGCAGATAAACGATACCTCCATTCCAGGGGATAGAGAGTTTGCTTGCAATGACAAAAAAAACATGATATTGCATCCAAACTTGGTGCCACTAAGACGTACACTTTTAATGGATATATTTAACCACTTTAGCATGTGTTTAGAAATGATATATTCGACAAGGTTAATTGGTTTATCGCTTAGATCAGTGTGTGAAACAGAAAATGGAACAGAAAGCAACATGGTATCTAATTGCGACACGATGGGGTTGGTTATGCTTCTTTGTAGAGACAAATGGCAACAAATTTTGATGAGCCATACATGGAACAATACTAATTGAGAGCCCAATTTGGCTGAATCTTAGGCTTAGCTACTGAATTCTGGTTAATCTGACCTTGCACAAATTGGACAGGTCGCAAGTTTCTGTTGTTGAACTACATCAACCCAGAAATTCATTTTGTTTACTTTAGAATAATAATGAGAAATGAACTTTTCGTTTGACCAAATTTGGAGTTGCTAAGAGTGGAAACTGGAATATACAATATCGCCGCAGAATGAGTTATAAACAACTTAACATATGGGAAAGTAGTCTTATCTTTCTCTATCTATATGCTAATTATAGAGCATGTTTATGGTTATTTATCAGTTATCATTGGAAGGAATTAACCTGGCCATTGGTTTTTCCCTCATGCAGAAAAAATTCAGTGTTCAATTCAAAGAGGCTGAATGCTTCAAAATTGATACAGTGAACAAGAAGGTGCACTGCAGACCAACTCAAGCCTCAAACTTGGGGGGTACAGAAGAATTTACTGTGGATTATGACTACTTGGTGGTAGCAATGGGTTCACGTGCTAATACTTTCAACACCCCTGGTGTCGAGGAGCATGCTCATTTTCTGAAGGTAACTGAAAGTTTCTTTTATGACAAAGACACATTAGTTCACTCATAAAATTCAAAGCTGTTTTAACCTTAATTACGAAACCAAATCATGATCTTTTAGGAAATTGAAGATGCTCAGAGGATTCGGAGGACTGTTATAGACTGTTTCGAGAGGGCAAGTCTTCCTACTATTAGTGAAGAAGAAAAACAGAGGATTCTGCATTTTGTAGTTGTTGGAGGAGGTCCAGCTGGGGTAGAGTTCGCTGCAGAGCTTCATGATTTTGTCACCGAGGATTTAGCGAAGCTATATCCTAATCTAAAGAACTATGTGAAGATAACACTTCTTGAAGCAGCAGATCACATACTGAACATGTAAAGAAGATCATTAAACTTTGAAAGTACATTGTTCTTGTCACTGGTTTTATGACAGTCTATGATTTTCATGTATCTCTGCACTGTGCACAGATCTCAACTTCATTGACAGTCATGCATTCCTAGGTTTGGTATTTTGCATTAACACCTGATACCCTGCAGGTTTGACAAAAGAATTACTGAATTTGCTGAGCAGAAGTTCCAAAGAGATGGCATTAATCTTAAAACTGGATCCATGGTGGTAAGGGTCACGGATAAGGAAATATCTACCAAAGAGAGGAGCACAGGTCAAACTGTATCAATCCCATTTGGAATGGTGGTATGGTCTACCGGTATTGGAACTCGCCCTGTCATTACAGACTTCATGAAACAGATTGGCCAGGTGCGTCGCGCTTAACATCTTGATGCATTTTTAACCCTCAATTTTTTTTTTGTCTTGCATTATGCATCACTCGTCCTTTTTTGTTTCTTGGCATGCAGACTAACAGGCGAGCGCTAGCTACTGATGAATGGCTTCGGGTTGAAGGTTGTGATAGCATTTATGCCTTGGGTGATTGTGCCACGGTTAATCAGCGGAGAGTTATGGTATGGGACTTTTGTGTCTTCTATGGCTTATATATCAGTGACATTATGCATGGAAGTGTTCTATTCATGTTTTTTTCGCATATGCTCTTTCCAAAATATCTTTTCATTTTTACGACATAATCGTATTCTATTGTTTCCGTCTTATATTTAAACAACATTACCCAATTGCCTTAGAAGCTCCTGTCTATGGCAGGATATGAGGAAGGGTCGGATGTACACAACCATACCCATGTGTTAGAAACACACAAGTGTTGTTTCCCGATGACCCATGATGAAAAATGCGTCAAGATGATTCCGAATTCACTCTCTTAATAAATTTGTCTGTTATCCTTTTTGCCATGATCCGAGTGATTTGGTCATTATCAAGATATTTATTAGTGTGCTTGTTAGTGAATTGCAGTCTCAATAACAATGAAGCCCTTTGGGTTCCTTCAAGATTCTCATGATTGTTATCGTAGCTGGATATGGAAACCATTATTTATAACTTTTTCTTAATTGTAATGCCAATTTGGGAAATTCAGTCTCTGAGGATTGACCATTAAACGCTCTAATGTTGATTTCTTCAGGAGGACATTGCAGCTATATTTAGCAAGGCAGATAAAAATAATTCTGGTAAGCTGAAGGTTGATGATTTCAGAGATGTCATAAAAGACATCATTGAAAGGTATCCTCAAGTGGAGATCTATCTGAAGAGAAAGCAGCTAAAAAATTTTGTTCAACTTCTGGAGAAATCAGAAGGAAATAAGGAACTGGACATTGAAAAGTTCAAAACAGCACTCTCTGAAGTAGACAGTCAGATGAAAAATCTACCAGCAACCGCACAGGTGCATCGATTAATCACTTCTTTTCTGCTATTTTTATATTTTCTTAGTTTTGAGCTCCCTTTCTAACAGATTCAATGTTCAGGTAGCTTATCAACAAGGTGCTTATCTTGCTGACTGCTTCAACCGCATGGAGGTATGTGAAAAGAAACCTGAAGGTCCAATAAGATTCAGAGCAGAAGGAAGGCATCGGTTTCACCCATTCAGGTAAGGAATGTTTTCAGTAATATCTTCTTGTTCATGGCTGGGCTTTAAAATTCACCTAACTGATCATCATTGAGCTCTATTTTACTCTACCAGTCCACTCCTACCATAAACTGTCTCAGCAACAAGTTCAGTAGGATTAGGATCATGGGGCTGTGAAAAGCTACAAACATGAGGGACCCTATTACTCTTATATCAATTCTATCACCGATAAGAATTGTTGAGAATATGGTAATTCCAGTAGATCGCTTTTCAATGTGATACTTCATCAGAATTGTTGAGAATATGGTAGTTCCCTCACATATTGTATTTCCTTGATAGTGTCCAAATGAAAATTGTTGCCAACTCTTTAGTTGGAGTATACTTCTGAGAATACCTTTTCATTTCCAATGGAATTAAGGACACTCTCTTCCTTAACTTTGGAATATGATGGAATAAAGCAAAATGATTCACTAAATTGGTTGCGCTTCTTATATTGTGAAGTAGCAGTTGATCGACACAGCTTGATGCACCATTATGGGTCATCTTGAAACCTCTGTGTCTTTCTAATACATGAGTATGGTTGCGTACATCCGACTCCCTCATACCCCATCATAGGTGGGAGCCTCTAAGGTAATGGGGTAACGTTGTTGTTGTTGTATACTTCTGAGAATGCATAAAAAGATGGCTGAAACTTGAACTTATGCTGTCAAATACATAAATACGTGTCACTGACTTAAAGAGGTTCACTGCTATAGTGAAACTGTAAAGCTTTCCTACTTCTGGTGACTATGAGCATGATATGTTCTTGGATTTTTCAATGAAGGTACAAACATTTCGGGCAATTTGCTCCATTGGGTGGCGAACAAACTGCTGCTCAACTTCCTGGAGATTGGGTTTCGATAGGTCATAGCACTCAGTGGCTGTGGTATTCAGTTTATGCTAGGTAAATACGTGACATAAATTCATAAATTTCCTGTTCTTAACTTCTTATGCGATTTATTACCCTTAAGGGGAAAAAAGATGCTCAGGTTCTTGTACATAATGGCTAACAAGAAGTTGCTTTGTCTCCCATTCAGCAAGCTAGTAAGTTGGCGTACAAGGGCTCTGGTTATTGGCGATTGGAGCAGGCGCTTCGTCTTTGGCAGAGACTCAAGTCGAATTTGAAGTCTGAAGCAGAATTTATCTCTTCTGGATACAGATTTCCAATACAAATTCCACTATATAGAGTCAGGGTCTTGATTTATTGATCTACTTAAATACTTTCTGGCAGCTCCTTCTATCTGGTTGAAACTTCTAAATTGTTTGTTTTTGGATTTTGTAGCTTCTCTTTCAGGCCAAGTTATATTTCTTCCCCATGGTGTCTTTTTGGTCATAATAGTGCTATAAACTAATTCAATGCCACTTGACAATCGATTACATGTTAAGGCGTTTCATTTTTCTTTCCTCATGCATGCATTATTTTTATTTAATCTTGCTTACGTAGCAAATTTGATGTGGTTGATGGAAGTGCCAAGCAGTAACAAATGGAACACATAAACTACAGGTGAGAGACTTAAGCTCGCTGAGGTCTGACCAGATTTTGACGGAACTTACTTCAACAATAACAACAATCATACCTAGTATATTCCAACGACATCAAAAACTATAGCATGTGACAAAATTTATATGCTTTTATGTGACATGTCATTTTTGACTTGATGTATCCGTGTCTCTGGTTACTATCTTCCACCCCTCCCCTCCCCAACTATAGCATGTGACAAAATTTATATGCTTTTATGTGACATATCATTTTTGACTTGATGTATCCGAGTCTCTGTGTTATGCCCCGCACCCTCCGTAGGATAATTAAAAGACAAAGAAGGAATTAAAGGAGATTAATGATGGTCAACGGTAATGAATTAGGAATTAAGTATAAGATTAATTAGAAATTAATGAGAAGATTAAATATTAGAATTAAATTGTACTTAATTTTAGAATTAAATAATAAAGGATTATCATTTAAGATAAATAAGATAATAGATATAATTTAGAAACTCCAAATTTCACCCTTCCCATATAAAAACTGACAGAACGTCAGTTTTCTCATTACGCAGAGAAAACTGACGTAGCCTCCATCCCCATAGGCGACATTTGACATTCTCAAACCCTAGGCAAGGATTCTTCAAGATCCATCCTTCAATCTTCGTCCAATCTTCCTTCGTTCTTCGAGTAATCAAAGACAAGTAATCATCTTATAAGTTCCTACGATTTGTGAAAGAAAAAGGCCTACTTTTGATATTAAATGGATCACCATGCAATAGTTTCTTTTCGTGTTTACATGTATATGATTTATGTGATTTGGTGTCGATGTTTGGCCATTGTATGTTGAGATCTTGTTGTTGTTCATTGTTTACATGAGATCCTGTAAATCCCACTCCCTTGAATCCCACTTGGTTGATGATGGCGGTTGAAGGGAGAGAAAAGTGGAAAGGTTAGGTTTTTGGGGTGGATTTGATGAAAGATTCGAGTTTTAGGATTGAATCATTGACGTGAATATGAAGGATCTTGTTTGAGAGGGTTAAGAAGGGATTGATAGGGAAGACTAGGCTTGGATTGGTGGGAAGAACGTTGGAAAACGATTAGAATATAGGTCTGCAGTTGATGCAGAAATCGCAGGATAAAGATTCTGAAAATTCATGACGTCGATCGATCGACGTATAGTAGGTGAGAGATTGACGTGCCTCAGATGCACGTCGATCGATCGACGTGGAAGGAGTGAGAGATCGACGTGCCTCAGATGCACGTCGATCGATCGACGTGCCTCAGATGCACGTCGATCGATCGACGTAGTTCAGAGTGAGGGTATGACGTGTAGTAAGTGAGGGTATGACGTGAGGGTATGACGTGTAGTAAGTGAGGGTATGATGTGAGGGTATGACGTGAGGGTATGATGTGAGGGTATGACGTGAGGGTATGACGTAAGTTGAGTGAGAGATCGACGTGCCTCAGATGGACGTCGATCGATCGACGTCAGGGTATGACGTCAACCAGTTTCGTGGGAAAGTAAAGGAAGAAAGAGGGAAGCTAGGGGATCCTTTGGGCGACCTTAGGGACTTCTTAGGACCTGCTTAGGACTAGTCTAAGTCTTGGGAACATGAATTAAGATGGTGAATCAAATTTGGAGAATTTGAAGGGTATTCGAATCGGAGTTCAACGTGGATGGCTTAGGAGGGTTAGGAAATGAACGTACGAGGTGTTTCAGAGTTCAATAAAGAATGGTTAGGGATACTTGCCTTAGGTTGTGAACCTTAGAATCGAGACTAAGTGTTGACGAGATGGTTGAAGCCTAAAGTTATGATGTGTAAGTTAGTGAAAGCTTGTGTGTTGCTTATACTTGCGCATGTGTACATGAACTACTTATGTGAACGAGATACGAGAATGAAACGAGGAGTCTTGCATCATGGCACTTGCATTTGCATATTGATTTGAAAAGAGATGTGCTTCGGCACAGATTTGCGAAGGTGACCTGCAATGTTAACCGGGATGGAAATTTAAGCCGGGGTGCATTGCAGGGCACAAAAGACTGTAACGTTAACTGGGATGGAAATGTAAGCCGGGGTGCGTTACAGGGTATAAAGTCCTCTGCAATGTTAATCGGGATGGAAATATAAGCCGAGGTGCATTGCAGAGTTTTACGAGTCTGTGATGTTAATC
The DNA here is from genome assembly GCA_036186865.1 of Eustoma russellianum. Lineage (NCBI taxonomy): Eukaryota > Viridiplantae > Streptophyta > Magnoliopsida > Gentianales > Gentianaceae > Eustoma > Eustoma russellianum. The sequence goes on from AP025055.1 coordinate 32,856,247, forward strand.
GGGATGGAAATATAAGTCACAGAGCATAACGAGCCTGTAACGTTAACCGGGATGGAAATATAAGCCGGGGTGCGTTACAGGGTTACGAGTTACGAGACCGGACATTGTGACATGCATTGCACTATTTGAAAAGAAATGGCTCATGCATTTGTGATTGTGTAGTGTAGTGCATATTTTGACATGCATCACGAGAGTCAATGTGGTATGAATGCGAGTGTTAGTTGATTGCCAATGAAATGTTATTTGTATGCAAATTGCTGTACTTGCTTTATTACGTTATTCGCGTATATATTTTGAAGTTTACAAGACATGTGCCCCACAATTCCCTTGAATTATATATGTATATTACTCATGTCTTGCCATGTGTTGATCCTGTATGTCTTATAAGCGGGTTACTTGCTAGAGTTTTCGCTAAGGGTACTGCCTTTGTCTTTGCAGATGAGCCTAGTTACAACATGATTTTTATTGAGGACGACGGCGAGTGGGCGGAATGGGATGCCTAAACCATGTTGAGGGGAATTTTATTAGACGATTTATGTTCTTTCTGATTTTTAGTTCATTTGAGGTTTTAGGTGGCTGTGACTATATACAGTTTATAATATTCACATTGTCTTTCGAATACGGCGTTGATGGTTTTAACTTTACGAGATATGTTTTCGCACTTATTTCTCTTACGTCATGGATGATGTGAAATCGAGAGATGAGACGTCTTGTAGTCTTCTCAGTAAGCTACGACGGGTGTACCGGTTTGGATTCTGCTGTCCGGGTCGAGGCGCTACAGGTGGTATCAGAGCCTAGGCTTCAGATCTACAGGTCGGAGACCTAGGTTATGACATATATAGTCTTAAGTTATGATTTTCACCTTAAGTTGATCTTTAAGTCTAAGTATGTAATCTTAGATTTAAGTTTGATTGGGATGAGTGTGTGTACGAGCGCGATTAAGTGTAAGCAACAAATGTTAATTATTTTAGTTCGTAAACTCCGCCTTGTACACATTATGAATCCCAAGCACTGATTTATTTCTAAACTGCTAGATACTAATAAGCGTGATCTTGCAGAAAATGCCTCCTAGACGTGACCATCAAGGAAATGGTGGCAATGGAGACAATAACCCTCCACCACCACCACCAGTCCTAGTCCCGCAAGCATTGATAGACGCTATCACGGTGATAGCACAAGGAGTTGCACAACAACAGCAACAACCACCGCCTCCCCGCCTCAGCACGGCATCAGGTATTACATTGGGGAGATACGGAAGATGCATGCCCCTAATTTCGAAGGGACCACTGACCCAGAAGTGGCTGGGTTTTGGCTCGATGAGGTAGAAAAATGTTTCAGGCTTGTGCAAGTGCCTGAAGATCTGAAGGTGGATGTAGCCACACCCCTACTGATTGGCAGAGCTAATGCCTGGTGGAGCGGCATCCTGCCCAAGATGACCCCTCATATCCAGTGGAGTCAGTTTGTGAAAGCCTACAAAGACTACTACGTGCCTGAGACCGCCGTTTTGGAGAAGATGAGGCAGTTCGATAAGTTTGAGCAAGGGAGGATGACAGTTTCCGATTACGCTGACAGGTTTCATGCCTTGGGCAAATTCACGCCCATGGTATTGGAAAATAATCGGATGAAAATGCTAAAGTTTGAAGAGGAACTGAACCCCCGCATACGGACGGCTATAGCGGGGTCAAGTCTGAAAACGTTTGAGGAGATGCTGGACGTATGTTACCGAGTGGAAAGTGACATGCGCAGATCACAACCAAGAGAGGCTTGTGAAGAATCGAGCAAGAGGCCGAGA
>AP025055.1:32865683-32898948 GCA_036186865.1 Eustoma russellianum
ACGTTCCAAACACAACCAATATCAATTATATACATTCCTAATTTAATACCAAACAATTATGACTTTTACTTTCAATTATGAGTTATGACAAATTTAACAATGGTTCTGGCAAAGTATGACAAGTTGCTTATTGACCAATCAAATATATAGAATACACGTGAGTCATTGCTTTGAATAATCAGCCTTTACTTTGTATAAAAAAAAAATCTTAAATGACATTATCTTATCGTGACAATAGTCATTCGCAACATAAAACTTTTGATGATTATAAAACGTGGAGACATGCCGAGAATTGTAGTAGGAGACAAGCCGAGGTTTCTATGAATTACTGAAAACTTGGACTAATCTCTGTATTCACGAAAATAAAACTCGGCTAACCCTTTTTATGATCTGAAGAATACTATACATGGATTAGGAGATAATAAAAAATTAGTAATTGATTTCTATACAATTTAAATTTGTAATCACGTAATCTTTATTTTATCGTCATCCGTGATCATATATTAAGTGTGTGCAATTATCATTCAGCATGTGCAGTTATCAAAATACATACAAGATAAATAAAGCAGTATTGAGCTTTCATTTATTCAGACTATATGCTATTACAGATTACTACAATCTCAGAATAAACACTTCAACCATCCCAGTGTCAGTCCTGGAGTATTATAAATTTATAAATCAGAACAACATGCATAGGGATCGGAGCATTCGTGGAAAAGTGATTTCTTGATCGGCTAGTTTTCTGATTATATCTATGTAGTTCTATGAGGTTAGAACAGTAGAAACCTTCGGATCTTAGAATTGTCTTTTGCTCTAGAAATTTGAGAAAAAAATATACGCATTAAAAGTGAAATAGAAACTAATTAAGAGCGCAACCTATATTTTATTAGATTGGATAATCAATTTTTTGTATATTGCCAAATCCGGAATCAGATTTGTAGCGATCCTTCCCGAGCTCTAGTACTCGAAACAATTTACCTGTCGTATTTCGCTAAAGAAAATACAAAGCTTCAAAGACGAAGCGAATACAAGTCAACTGCTGGCGCTAAAAAAAAAACCTACATGATATTCAAGTTACATACATATACATCTATATATTTTTAATTTAATCATGAATTCTTTTAATCCACATCCGACGGCTGTACGCTCTTTAAAGAGACAAGGTAGCATTTTCGAGGAAGAACTTAAAGATTTTTTCCTTTCCTACAACATTTCCATTGAGGTTGTGTTACTGGATACGGTTTGAGTGATTTGCTTTGATGACAGTCAGCGTGCGTGTCTTTGTGTATGTGTGAGTATGTACATATACAGCTCATATGGCCATGTTTAGATGATATTTGAGTTAGGACATTGCTCTAAAAAAGTACAAGTTTGAACCAGAATACAGCTATCAAGGTTTAAAAGCCAATGACCTGAATCTGACACAATTAGGTTGAGTTGCATCCCCGGTTTGCTGTAGGCTCCTACTATATTGTCTGAGAATGCCTTATTAATTTAGAAGGCGGCTATGTTTCTAATTTATATCTTCTACACAGTTTCATAGAACTAAGCTAATAAAAATTTCCGAAATTAGAGACTTTAGCTTTTGCTCCATAACTATGTATATATACATAAAATAGAATGCACCTCCTTTATTAGAGTTGAGATCTCCTAACCCCACTTTCCTCACCCCTTTTGTGACCGCGCGACACGTGACAGCAAAGAGAGGTGGTGAGGCTAGATGCGGGTGACCCTCATCTAGCCTCACCACTCCCTCTTATTGTCATGTGTCGCGCGGTCAGCGTCACCGCACCTCCTTTGCGGTGAGGGGATCCTATCCGCCTTTATCAGGGATATGATCCCCTCACCGCAAATGGGGTGCGGTGACGCGTGACCGCGCGACACGTGGCAGCAAGAGAGGGGTGGTGAGGCTATATGAAGGTCACCCGTATCTAGCCTCACCATCCTTCTTTGCTGCCACGTGTCGCGTGGTCACAAAAAGGATGAGGAAAGTAGGGTTAAGAGATCTCAACCCCTTTATCAGGGTACCACGTAACAAAAGGTGTAATGCAGGACACAACTTTCCTTTAGACAAAAGTTCAAAAAAATGCATCATTTAACATACGCGCGGTCGTGCGGAGTAATAATGACTACCTTAGATTGATGATTAGCACACATGTAGTCTGTTAATAGACGGCTCAATACGAGATAGTACAAGGGAAAAAGCTTTGAGATCAGCTTCGTTACAACCTGGACCATGCAGCGAATAATAAAATTTCCCAATAGTATGAAACTTGCCATCTATATACTATATAACCCTTTCTTTATGGTAAGATATATATATATATACACACACACACACACTCTCTCTCTCTCTCTCGCACACACATGTGTATATACTCATTAACAAATATTAATCATTTTATTTTAGCAAAAAGTGGAAGATCAATAATACAAAAGGTGATTTTTCTCTATCTTATTGAATTTTCTACCTCCCTACAATATATTAAACTCAAGATGTATGTTCATAGTCGAATCCGATCAAAATAATATCTTGATGTAACATGCTTATCTCAAACCAAAAACGTTCCCAACGATCTTAAATGTATGCACTATTTCAATTTTTTCTATTTTTACCAAAAAGCACTACAGACACGTAATTTCGTCCCGTAACTGCTCCCCCTCCGGTCAGCACTGCCGGAAAGATGGAAGAGGACTTGCCAGAACGCAGTCCTGAAGAGGTAGACCAAATGCAAAGAAGTGTAAAGAAATACAAACGACAAGCGACGTTCGCCCCACCCTCTCCTGGAGGTTCGTCCCAGCATGATGGTCCCGCCTGGGCAGATATATTGAAACAATCTACTGTCAATCTGCAACATCTTGCAGCCGAGATTTATACGGAGGATGACGAGGATACGGAGATTGATGACGATGATCAACCCTTCACTGTTAATTCCATGACTGAGGGTCTAAACCAAGTCAGCACGGGTAAGGTGGTGGTGGAGATCCCACCCGAGGAATGGCAACAATTGTGGAGGCCATGGAAGCGGGCTCTAGTTGTGAAGCCATTGGGACGTAACATATCTTTTCGAGTTATATCGCAGCGGTTATCCGAAATGTGGTCATCCTCACATAAGTTAGACATTGTTGATCTGGAAGATGGATTCTTTGTAGTTCGCTTCTTCTCTAGAGAGGATTATCGACATGCCCTCGAAGACGGCCCCTGGTCCATTCAGGGTCATTATTTGACGGTTACAAAGTTGCGGCCCAGCTTTCATCCGTCTTCGAATGTGATCAATTCCATGCTCGTATGGGTACGTATCCCCCGGCTATCTCTTGAGTTTTTTTAGGAAAACGTTCTGATGCGGATCGGCAACAAGTTAGGTCGCGCGATAAGGATTGATAATAATACTATGCAAGTTACCCGTGGTAAGTACGCCCGTGTATGCGTCGAGATTGATCTACAGAAACCTCTAACTTCTATGGTAATTTTGAATGGCATTGAACTTCCAGTGGAGTACGAAAATCTCCACCTTATTTGTTTCAAATGTGGATTTTATGGACATAGAAGTGAGGAGTGCTCATCTGTTCATGCATCTGAGGTTGGCACGTCCACTGGTCCACCAAAACCCGTCCCCCCGCAGATGCCCCCTGACCCCTATGGCCCATGGATGATGGTTCGAAGTAATGGTCGTAACAGGGTAAATGGCACCAGGAAAATGGATCATAAGAGCACTCAAGGCGTGGATGCAAACATTGGCACCAGAGGTACTGCCACACCTGCGAAGTTGACAAAAAACAGTGGCTCTCGATATGGCCCGATTGCTGTGGAAGACGATGTGAGTATTTACCCTCAAGATGATGATCCTGTTGTCTCTAGTATTCGACGCATACAGAACAAAGGACCTGCTGTTCAATTTGTTACATCTTCCAAAACCTCACAGCCCAAACAGCGAGAACGTCGAAACAAGGGGATTCCTCTTAAGGAAGCACAGAGGGTCAGACTGCCAAGTTCAAGAGGTCTCAACATTCGAGCATCTCATAATACCACCAATGAGGTTCCTATTCCTCCGAAAGGGAATAATTTCGACTTTGGGATGAATCAATGGCCTTCATTACCTAGCTCCTCTAAGCCCAAGCAAATTTTGCACCGTCTGCTAACTGATATTACCAACACCAAACCACCTTACAACACAAGCCAGCGACAGGACTTTTGGACGGAACACCCTCGGCCAGATGGAAATCACCTGGTCATTCATGCAGTGGCAGATCAAACAAAATAGCATCCTCCGGACGACGTCATCTTAGATAGCCTCGACACAACTCCTCATGTAACTGATGGTGCTCAATGCGATATTGACATGACTCGTCATACTGCGGATGACCAAGCGGATGGTCCATCTGCACTCACTTAACACTATCTATGCGGATTCTAGCATGGAATGTACGAGGGGCGGGGTCCCCCAGCACTGGGAGGTGTATTAGATCTCTCATACAGGATCATAAGCCAGACGTATTGTTTCTTATGGAGACTCGGGTCCCAAGCTCACGGGCTCAGTCTATCCTGAGTCGATCATATTTTACACATGTTGCCGCTGTTGAAGCTCGTGGTTTTTCAGGCGGTCTATGGTGTTTTTGGAATGACACAAGTATCTCTATTTCTGTAATCAGTGTCACAGCCCAACAGATTAACGTGGGCATTTTGGCAGATGGTTCCATCTCTTGGATATTATCTCTTATATGTGCTTCCCCGATTACAGCTGTACGTGACACTTTACATGAATATTTAGAACATATGGCTGCACATGTGAATATTCCATGGTTACTTATTGGCGATTTCAATCAAGTTATTAGGCAAGATGATAAGAGAGGGGGTCGACCGGTCCACGGCTGTGGTGCTGACCGTATGCGCAGGATGGTTGATCTGTGTCGTTTGTTTGAAGTTAAGTATGCTGGACCACGTTTCACATGGTCTAATGGGCAGATAGGTCGTTTTCTTATCGAACAGAGATTAAATCAAGCATGGTCTAATGATTTATGGCGAGACAAATTTGGCACAGTAGTTGTGCATCATCTTACCCGTACTTCCTCGGATCATCACCCCCTCTTGCTTGATCTTCACTCTTCGTTGCCACACATGCCTCCACAGCGACCTTTCCGATTTCTTGCTTGTTGGCTACAACATAAAGAATTTCCAAACTTTATCAAAGAGGCTTGGCATGTACACAAGGGCGATTTTCTCCGCACTGTGGCAGACTTCACTGAACGTATGGTGGTTTGGCAGAAGCAGGTGTTTGGTAGCATATCAAATAGAAAGCGACGCTGTGTAGCCCGCCTTGATGGCATTCAGAGGGCTTTGGCTGAAAGACCTTCAACGTTTTTGGCCAACCTTCAACAAGAATTGCTGGATAAATATGACAACATTTTGCAACAGGAAGACTTCATTGGCAGCAAAAAAATAACTTACAATGGGTGTGCGATGGCGAACGGAATACACGGTTTTTCCACACTACTATGGCAGTCCGAAAGGGATTCAACAACATTGTGCGTTTAAAGGATGAAAGTGGAGTATGGTCAGATGATTCATCTGTTATAAAAGCAACAATTCAAAATCATTTCCAGCGGCTGTTCCAGGTATCCACCGCCCCTGCCATTTATCCTAATAATATTAACATCCCTGCGTTTAGTGCAGCAGACCAAGAATGGATTAATCGCCCTGTGCATGCTTCCGAGATTGAGGACGCCCTATTCTAAATGGGACCATATAAAGCACCAGGCCCTGATGGACTATTGCCCGTATTCTTTCAGAAGAATCGGACTGTCGTTGGACCTTCTGTTGTTGAGTTTGTTCTAGATTCATTCCGTCGACGATGCTTCCCAGTTGAAATGAACAAAAGCTTGGTTGTGCTGATTCCGAAACACACTCCGCCTGAGGATGCGACACAATTCCGGCCAATTGCACTATCCAACGTCATAGTTAAACTGATATCTAAGGTGATTGCAAATCGGTTAAAAAGGGTGATTGGGAAGTTAATTTCACCTTTACGATGCGCGTTTATTCCGGGCAGACAAGCTTCTGATAATATCATCATAGCCCAAGAACTTGTTCATTCTATGCGGAAGAAGCAAGGACGAAAAGGCTTTATGGCGGTTAAGGTGGATTTAGAAAAGGCATATGATAAGGTTCATTGGACTTTCCTACGAGCTATATTGGAGAAAATTGGTTTCAACGACACTATGGTTGACATGATCATGTTCATAGTCACATCGGCATCACTATCAATTTTATGGAACGGTCAACCGTTAGGGCCTTTCCAACCACAACGGGGGATCCGTCAAGGTGATCCTTTAGCACCATATTTATTTTTGCTTTGCATGGAGGTCCTTAGCACAAGTATACATGAGGCTGTCCGTGATGGCTTGTGGGCACCTGTTCGTCTGTCTCGCAATGGCCCAGAGATATCACACTTGTTCTTTGCGGATGATTTGATTTTATGCGGCATGGCTACGGAAGAGCAAAGTTGCGTCATGGAGGAACTACTCTTCGACTTTTGTCGATTATCGGGACAAACTATTAGTGCCAAAAAATCGCAGGTTTTGATTTCTAAAAACTGTGCGGCACACTTCCATTCTAGCGCTTTTACACGGTTGGGCCTCATCACTACCACCGAGTTTGGTTCTTATCTGGGCATGCCCTTGTTGTTTGGACGAGGTGGACGAAGAGCATATGGGTTTATTGTTGACAAAGTTCGTGCGCGGCTTTCCAATTGGCAAGCGAAAACTTTGTCTTTCGCATCTCGGTACATCTTAGGTCAAAGTGTTCTATCCCTGATACCTATATATGCCATGCAAACGGTGCGATTGCCTATGGCACTAATTGACGAAGTTGCTCAGCTGTCGCGACGATTTTTATGGGGAGAAACAACTGATACACGTAAATTACATTGGTGTTCCTGGGAGGTTATATGTATGCCAAAAGATAGGGGTGGACTAAATATCAAAAGGTTACGTGAGATGAATGTCGCCATGCTCCTCAAGTTGGGTTGGAAAATGTTAACAATTCCGGATGCGTTATGGGTTCGAGTCCTCCAGTGCAAATATGGCAATGTATTACAAGGTAAATAAATAAGTGGGTCTTCCGCTATTTGGAAACACATTGTGTCCATTGTTCCTATCTTACATGATTGCGTCGCCTTGGAGGTTGCCGCGGATGGGTCAGAGATTGAACCTCGTTGGCGTTGTACAAGGTCTGGTAAATTTTCGGTATCAAGTGCTTATGAATACTTGCTTTCAGGATATCTGCCGCACCCAAATCCAGTATGGGATGCTATTTGGGCAATGAAAGGACCAGGACGACTCAATGTTTTCTTATGGCAAGTATGTCGGGGCTCGCTACCTACAACCTCCTTCCTTTACCAGCGCCGCATACAGGATGATGCTCGTTGCATGGTATGTAGACACAGCCAGGAGGATATCCTCCATATTTTGAGAGATTGCTGGTGGGCATCCAACATTTGGCGCCTGCTGCTTCGTGCTGATGCCATGGTGAATTTTCGCCAACCCTGTGCAATCGCCGACTGGGTACACTTAAACCTGCAGGAGTCTTGGCAACAATCTAATTTGGAGGAAGATTGGCGTTATATTTTCCGCACAGCATTATATAGCATATGGTACTGGCGTAACCAACTTGTGCATGGCAATGTTGTTTGCCTTCCACCACCTTCGGCTATTTACCATGATATTGTTCGCAGAGTAGGAAGTTTGTCTTTTGTCATGACTCAGGGTAGATAGTATCTTAGTTTTTTTTATTGTAGTCTTTTATAGCTGATTTGTTGCTCTTCCATGTAAGACTTGTTTTAAGATCAATAAAAAGTTCCTTTCTTCGGAGAAAAAAAAAGCACTACAGACAAAATGGACGCAAAAAAGTTGGCTTTGTTAGGTTTTGTCGTCTTCTTTGAGGGCCCAGAGCACTTTCGGTAACATAAAAGCCACTAAATAGTAAATATCATGTTTATGAGTTTGAATATTTTTAGGAGGGACCATGAAAACTTTGTGGATTATATAATCAACGATTCTTTACAATATTACTACAAAATTAAACAATAACAGATAAATAGCCACTCAGCATACAGAGAAATCAAGAAAAACATAAGTGCTGGAATCAGCTCATGCTTTCTATAAGAAATTCGTTCTTCTTTTCAAAGAGATACATAAAGTCCTCATGCTTTAGTATAAAGTTATGACAAAAGCGATTACTTCTAGTTTCTTACAAAAGAAAATTTAAGTGCGCAATTTGGTATTTCTCCTCCAACCATAACTTGGTGATATAGTAACCTTGAAGTTGTAGGGTTGACAGTGAAACTTGAAGTGGAATTTCATGAATCGAGACGCATATTTATTCAAATTATTAAGGCCATAAGGCGTTAGGTCAAATCTTGTTACGAGCTGTTACGCCAAAAAGAAAAAGTAACATACGAGCTCTCGTTTCGCAACATGGTGATACAATTCCATTTTTATCTAAATTGAGGAGTAAATGGTCTTCTAAGTGAAGTATAATTAGATGGTACTAGAAACGTTAAAAAGGAGTAAACGAAAAGAGTAATAAAAAGTGTCGCGCGGTCAGCGTCACCGCACCTCCTTTGCGGTGAGGGGATCCTATCCGCCTTTATCAGGGATATGATCCCCTCACCGCAAATGGGGTGCGGTGACGCGTGACCGCGCGACACGTGGCAGCAAGAGAGGGGTGGTGAGGCTATATGAAGGTCACCCGTATCTAGCCTCACCATCCCTCTTTGCTGCCACGTGTCGCGTGGTCACAAAAGAGATGAGGAAAGTAGGGTTAAGAGATCTCAACCCCTTTATCAGGGTACCACGTAAGAAAAGGTGTAATGCAGGACACAACTTTCCTTTAGACAAAAGTTCAAAAAAAAAATGCATCATTTAACATACGCGCGGTCATGCGGAGTAATAATGACTACCTTAGATTGATGATTAGCACACATGTAGTCTGTTAATAGACGGCTCAATACAAGATAGTACAAGGGAAAAAGCTTTGAGATCAGCTTCGTTACAACCTGGACCATGCAGCGAATAATAAAATTTCCCAATAGTATGAAACTTGCCATCTATATACTATATAACCCTTTCTTTATGGTAAGATATATATATATACACACACACACACACTCTCTCTCTCTCTCGCACACACATGTGTATATACTCATTAACAAATATTAATCATTTTATTTTAGCAAAAAGTGGAAGATCAATAATACAAAAGGTGATTTTTCTCTATCTTATTGAATTTTCTACCTCCCTACAATATATTAAACTCAAGATGTATGTTCATAGTCGAATCCGATCAAAATAATATCTTGATGTAACATGCTTATCTCAAACCAAAAACGTTCCCAACGATCTTAAATGTATGCACTATTTCATTTTTTTCTTTTTTTCCAAAAAGCACTACAGACAAAATGGACGCAAAAAAGTTGGCTTTGTTAGGTTTTGTCGTCTTCTTTGAGGGCCCAGAGCACTTTCGGTAACATCAAAGCCATTAAGGTGCCGTTTGGTTGACACTTAAGAATCGGAATTAAAATCGGAATGGGTATGATAGGAAATAAGTTTGGAGGATATGCGTTTGGTGTTAAAAGTGATAGTTTGGTATTAAAGTGGGAATAGGAATAGTGACCGGTCGGAATAGTGGTCGCCGGCGGCGGCAGACCGGTGGCGGCGGTGGTCAGCGTCATTGACCGGCGGCTCCCCCATTCCCCCATTCCCACATTTTGATAGATAGGGGGCCTAGTATATCAATTACCAAATAGTTGGATATCAAAATGAAATCCATTCCCCCCATTTACCCCAAGCAAAACACCCAGAATGAGTTTGGATCCTCCAAACTCATTCCCTCATTCTCATTTCCCCAACCAAACGCCACCTAAATAGTAAATATCATGTTTATGAGTTTGAATATTTTTAGGAGGGACCATGAAAACTTTGTGGATTATAATCAACGATTCTTTACAATATTACTACAAAATTAAACAATAACAGATAAATAGCCACTCAGCATACAGAGAAATCAAGAAAAACATAAGTGCTGGAATCAGCTCATGCTTTCTATAAGAAATTCATTCTTCTTTTCAAAGAGATACATAAAGTCCTCATGCTTTAGTATAAAGTTATAACAAAAGCGATTACTTCTAGTTTCTTACAAGAGAAAATTTAAGTGCGCAATTTGGTATTTCTCCACCAACCATAACTTGGTGATATAGTAACCTTCAAGTTGTAGGGTTGACGTTGAAACTTGAAGTGGAATTTCATGAATCGAGACGCATATTTATTCAAAATATTAAGGCCATAAGGCATTAGGTCGAATCTTGAAACGAGCTGTTACGCCAAAAAGAAAAAGTAACATACGAGCTCTCGTTTCGCAACGTGGTGGTACAATATAGTTCAATACTTGTGTACTGACAAAACTCCACTTTACATGAACTTGTTGACTCGACTGAACGCCACAGGAGAGCCAAGATAATGAACATTATGGGCTATGTAGAAGTAATTTCACGTGTATTAAACTCGCTCAAATATCATAATAAAATTTTATCGGAGATTTACATGAGCTTAGATACATATTTATCTAAAACCTTAAAAAATGTGTGGTTGTATCTAATAATCATTTAGAGTCATCTTTTTTTCTTTAATCAATAAATACGGGACAATCCTCAATAGTTTAGATGCAAAAGCATTAGTATTCGTGGGAGAAAAATGTACTCTGTATTTGGGGAACTTGTAAACAGGATCAAAAGCTCTCAGCTCTGAACAAAATTTCTGAAATCAATATATAATCAGTTAGCTGGTAAACAGTTTCTAGTTATTGCATACATGATACATGTATTGAATAGTCTCATTTTGTCTTTGTTAGAGGCGACTTCTTGAAAACATTAAGATTCTATCTACCTATTTAAACCAACTTTTCATCTACACATGGAAAGGAAGAGTATAATCTTACCTGGAAAAGTATTCCTTCAAATGATAAATACGATCAATTCATAGGATGTACAGTTGGGGATATTTGGTTAAGTAAGTGGAAGCGTGGATTCGTGGGTGTTTGCATGTGTATAATTTTCCCCTTAAATGTTAGGTGACAAAACAAATTCACGCGAATTCTTATTTTAGAAATATAATTTTCAGATATGAAGAATGATGATATAGTAAAGACAACACATACTCAGTATATCTCAATGACATCAAAAGCTATCGCTTGGGTCCGGAGAGGGTGAGAGACAGACAAACAATACCTCCATCCTAAAGGATAGAGAGTTTGATTCAAATGAGACTCACCGGCTCTATATGTACCTGCATAGATGACACAGTAATAGAGATATTGTGTACTATTGTTTTAATGAAGGAATATAGAAAATACAAATAGAAAGTTTTCGATATTAAAATAGTCATAACCGTGTATATATACAAATAATGCAAGACAAAAACAAAGATAAAGACAAAGATAAAAAGTACAAAGTCAACCTTAATTGTAGGGAGTATATAAGCCCCTAAATATACTCTAAGGTGGCCCTGCCTAAACCTCATTAACCTCATCCATTGTCTTCATGGATTCCTATCATGGATCATGTTCTCAGAGAGGTGCAAATCTAGTAGGTCATGTCTAATTCGTTCATCCTAAGTCAGTTTGAACATGTCTTTACTTCTTTTCCCCTCTACAATGAGGCTTTTAACTGTTCTGACAGACGCAGTTGTCTGTCTTCTCTTGACATGCTCAAACCATCTCAGTCTCCCCTACTTTATCTTATCTGCTTTATTAGCCACCTCCAACCTTTCTCTAAATACCTCATTTCTGATCCGGTCCAGCCTTGTATGTCCACACATCCACATCATCATCCTCATCTCTACCACTTTTATCTTTTGCGATTGTGTACTTTTGATGGCCCAACACTCTGTTCCATATAACATTTTCTGACTGCACTGCCGCCCCATAAAATTTTCAGAAATTCTTGTCACACAGCATCCCTGAAGCCGCCCTCTACCTACACCAGCCTGTCTGAACTCGGTGTGCTATATCACTATCGAGTCTCATACTAAATTCACACGAGTCTCATATTAAATTTCAAGGCTGATCAAAGTTTTATTTCATTATTAAAGCAGGCACATACATTACTTACAGACATACACGTTATATATTTGCGTACATGTACATTTTATACATACAACACGCACACATATAGTAGTGCGAGTCTACAAATCTACATGCATTACGCAGTCTCACACATATGTAGAGACACACAAGCATTACATATAGAATCGCAAGGTGTATATGTGCGGTTCAATAAAAAGGGTTTCCTTGTACAGCCAAATCGAATGTCAATTCACCTGGTTTTTCATTGTGCCTATGAAATGTATAATAAGGGCGGAACCCTTTTTTTTTTTTCCCTTTAAAAGGAAAATAAATTTAGGATTCAACAGGTTTTATATGCATTCAATAACTTAAAGATTCAGAGGCGTGTTCTATTTCTGGATCAAATAAACATAGAAAGTGGAAAAAGAACAGCTCATATAATTGCATAAGTAAAATTATAAATGCATAAAGGACGTTTTCGGTGTACTAGACTCCTGCATTTACACATGATCAGGAAAGAGACTGGATCACTTCGCAATCTGATCTACGCAGCCTTATTCTACACTTTTTTGCATAAGAGGCTGTTTTCGCGACATAAACTCATGACCTAAAAGTCACAAAGCAGCAATCTTACCAGTTGCTTCAAGACCCGCATGAGAATGCCAAATGACGATGCGATTTAATTTTGTTTACAATTAATAGCAACCCACTTCTATGGGTAACGTCATTTCGGTTTGATACTTTTTGGTTGAGATGGTTTGCCCAGTAAAAAAAAAAAAAGGAGAGAGAAAAACTCTGTAAGCAAAGGGTAGCATGATTTAAAATCAAGAAAAATACAACTCAAGAAGCAAAAATTTTCTGCAAACAACCATACATAATTACTCTATAAAAACGAAAGCTCTTAAATAAACTGCATTCTAGTCGATTATATGTTTGTCAAATATAGTACATATCACTTTTCTAAACCACAAATTGCATATCAATGAATGATATGACTCATTCATGAACACACACACATATGTCACACGATTAACGTAACCATACAATAGTCGTAACTTGGGGGGGGGGGGGGGGGGGGCGATCTATATCATTGAAGTCATTCTAATTTTAATTTCTTTTTTTTTCGGAGTTTAGTTTGGAAACCAAAAACTAAAAAATACATGACTTTCCTCATAGATTTCTCAGACTGCTTTATCTATTTCATTCCTTGAAATCAACGAAGAAGATGTAAAGCAAAGTAGATAAAAATTCTTGACCTGGGACTAAGACCTTTTCTTAAGGTTCTTCTTTAGCATGCTGGTAAAGACACTTCAAAAAACAAACCCTTGATCTTTCTTTCATGGCTTCCACTGATCAAGCCTACACTTCCAGCTTTTGCAAAGAAAAACCCTTCATTTTTCTTCAATCTTTAATAGTTTTCATCACTTTGATTTCCTCCTTCCCTTGTGGGAATCCGAACATACCGATGTTTCTTCATTTGTCCAAAGATAGTAGGGTTTTTTGTGCTCATAAAGATCATGTTATGATCAGAAGGTTTGTGAAAAAGAAAGAGGAAAACAAGAAGAGCCATTGGGATTTATGGATGAAAATGAAAATGTGAATGTCTCTTTTTTGTTTTTCCCTTTCTTTTAATGAACTTAACAAGAAGCAAAAAGGCTAAAGAGTTGGGGTCCAATATGCAAAAAACATATATTCTTTTGATTAATATGCTGTCTTGCTAATCACCTTTGTTTTCTAGCACAAACAAGTCTTGCTGTCCCATAAAAAAGTCCAAAAAGCAGGCCAACTTTTTTTTTAATATGTTTAATCTCTACTAGTTAGGTATAGAATTGGCCTTACCTTTTTGTCTATTTATGTGAGTATTTGAATAAAACTGGTGATTTTCGATTAGGCTTAAGCTAAGTGGCCACAGAACGATTTTGGAGTTAGATTGACATAGTTAACATCGATAATGGTTAGACGGACACATATGAAGATAATAATAAAAATGTAGGATGATGTATACAATAAAAGATATAAATATAGTTCATAGCAATCTATGGTTGAACAGGAAATCTCTTGTCCCTAAATATTTTAAAAGAATCCATTTTGCTTCCGTTTTATTATCTGTGTCCTAAGGAAAAGACAAGAACAGATCTTTAGACCTAGACTTGATTGGCAAGATGTGGGATAAATAAGCAAACCCTGGGATTGAGAGGGGGTGGGGATGGGGGTGGGGGGACACAAAATATGTTAGGTCCCTTAGAACACACTAGAAGGGGGGGTTGAATAGTGTGTTCACCAAGTATGGATATTTTGTGGCTATTTTTCGTTTTTGAGTGCAACCAATACTTGGATGTGTTCTTTAGAAAGAATAAAACTTGAAAGACAGTAAAGAACACAAGTATGTATAGAGGTTCAAGTCAAGAGACTCTACTCCTCTACCTTCTTGATGTTTCACAAGAAGGATTTTGAAATGGGGATTGTTATTTCTTTTGGGGGAAACAACAATCAAAACAAAATCAAGAAAATACAAAACTAGGCACCTTGACTAGACCACAACCAAGAATTCTAACCCTTTGAAGTTTAGCCTCCAAAGATCTTCTTTGCCCTCAAAGAAATCTTGTAGGGAGAATAGTGCACCACACACTATCAACTAACCCTTCAAAGTCTAGAAAACTTAAACAAAGAGCACCCTTGCTCCTTGACCAACAATCTACCCAATCTCTCAAAGAATAATCTCACCAAGAAGAAGACTCTTCTTCTTACAATAATCACTCTCAACAATAAAGTAAAGATGTACAAAGATTACAAATATTTTAAGAGCTTGAGCTTGAGAGAACTTGAGAGCTTGCAATGTAGAAAGTTGGAGAAGAGAATGAAGAAAACCCTTCTTTTATCATTCTTCAAAAATCTTCCCGTTTGAAAGCTTCTGCCCAGCCAATAATGGGATTTGACAGCTTGTGAAGGTACTTCTGCAATCTTGGAACAATTCTTGGCATGTAGCAAACATTTTGAAGAGGATCCAAAACCTTGGCCAAGAATGGAAAACTGGAAACTCTGAGTGTCAGAGAAAACCTGCGAAAATAACACTGAAAGAAGAGGGTACAAAGAGTCAACTGGTTAGAAAATGAAGCAAAAAGACATTTGTATCGTTGAGCACATGAAGCGCCTAAACTGTCTAAAGAATAGGCGTTCAAAGTAGCATGAAGCGCTTAATGTGAAAAAGAACATGCGTTCGAAGTCACATTAAGCACCTTATGTTGGCAACTGAGTGCGTTCGAAGTGACATGAAGCGCCTCATGTAGCACTTCATGCTAGTTCGAACTAAACCTGACATTTTCTCAGAACCAGACCTTGGGAAAGCGTGTTTATTCAGAGAAAAGTACTTTTGACTTGGTGAAACACTTGAAGCGCTTAAAGTAGCGTTCGAAGTGTTCGCACATTTCATCAGGGCACATGAAGCGCTTGATGTAAGCGTTCGAAGTGTCCTGACTTTCATACACTTCACATGAAACGCCTGAACTAGGCGTTCGAAGTGTACGCACATCCAGACACCTCACATAAAGCGCCTAATGCAGGCGTTCGAAGTGTACTGGACTTCACCAAGGTACATTAAGCGCCTGAAGTGAGAGTTCAAAGTGTACTAACTTCAAACCATCAACTTGAAGCGCCTAATCTAACAAATTCAAGTGCCAACCTTGTGCAAATCATCAAAACCAAATTATATTCTAACATTCTCCCTCTTTTTGATGATTTCACAACATGCGTTATTTTAATTTACTCCCCCTTAACATATGCTCCCCCTCACAAAGTGCAACAAATACAACTACGAAGATAACAAAAAGAACTTTGCCAGAAATGATGCAAACAATGTTCATAAATATCAACGTAAAACTAATGACATAGGAGAATGATTGATAAAGTTGCAAATAACCAAATGATCATGTTAATCCAACAGAAATAGCAAAAGCTAACTATAGACCACCACCACTTCCACCAGGATGCTGCAAATCACCAAAACTGAAACGACTTGATGCAAATTCTGCAAACCCACCCGTTTGCTGACCACTTCCCCCAGCCTGCCCACTTCCATCAGCACCAACTCCAGCAGTATCTCCAGCACCAGCAGCAGTGTCTCCCCCTAAATCATCAAAATCAGAGGGAAAGGATGCCCATGGCATTTGTTGGAGAATAGCTTCTTTAAGAACGCCAAAGCGATATTCATGACGCGCATTTCTAAGCTGAAGATGCTGAACAGACTGTTCCAAAGATTGAATTTGAGCACGCAGTTGGGCAACGGTACTTGATTCAACATTTTCTTGAGGCTCAGCTTCAGCCTCATCATCAAGACCGGGAATGTTCGTGGCTTTACATTTTTGGGAGTCGATGGCTTGGACAATATTGTAATTACTGTAATAGTCCGTGTTTGCCACCGGGGTGAGTTCATTATCAGGAATGACAATACCTTTTGACTTGAGAAGAATGGTGATAAGATTGGCAAAGGGTAAGGCCTTGGAAGTTTTCCGAAGAGCAGCAAACATGACCTCAACCATAATCCAGGCAAAGTTGAGTTGGGTTTCATGTTTGATGCGGTAAGTGACGTAGAAATCCATGTTGCTTGGATTTCATGTCGACTTACCATTCACACAGTAAGTGACAATGGCCAACAAGATGCGATCCACGAGAGTCATGTTCTGAGTCTTTCGAGAAAGAAAGAATCCCAGATCAAATTTTACATCTTGTTCGGGTATTCCGTATTTACTGCTCCAGTCAAATACGGAAAAGTCACTTAGTCCTTCGTTTCTGATGCGGAGAACTTCACAGATTTCGGGAATAGAAAAACTGAGGGACGTACCATCAACAACAGTGTTTAGCAAGAAGGGTTGAGATTCAGACTGTGGAGTAATCCACAGATTCGCATAAAACATCCGGGTGTGCTCCCGGGAGAAACTTCTCATGTCAAGTCTGGACCAGAGGGAGGTCCAACCCTGAAATTCGAGTAGGGACACAATTTGATCCATATGAGTCTCGGACAGATCACCGAGACTCAGAAGCTTGAGGGGAACTACAGGGCGATTGTTTGTGTGCCATTCTTCAACGAGCAGACTTGAGTACAGTGACAGGTGTACTCCTTTGTCTATAGGGCGAGGAGATTTCTTGATATCATTATCGAATTTCTTTAACCAAGGAATGTTTTCCTTGGTAAGCCCTTCTCGGATGGATTTGAGTTCTTCGGGTTCCGCAGTCCCGAGCCCAGCAGTTTGCTTTTTCCTATGAGTACGTGGGCGTTTTGAAGGTCCTGCAGAGGCCATTTGGTGTGAAGAAAGAGAAGGGAGTGCAGGAAGATTTTTAGAAGGATTGGATGGAGAGCTTAGATGAAGATGGAAGTTTTAGAGAGAAAAGAGAGTTTATAAAGGAGATGAAGAAGATGAAGAGGTAGGGGAAATTAATGGAGGTGAGGAAGTGGGAGAAGTGGAGGAGAGATTTGAGGAAGATGAAATGAATTTGGGAAAATGGGGAGTGGAAGAGGAAGATCGTGGGAAAGAGGGAGAGAGGAAACTGGCGGCAGGAGTTTATGATCATTGAATGGCGCGAAAACTGAAGAGATGGCGGAAATGACAGTGTAGGAGTAGGGTTGAAGCACCTCAAGAGACTTCGAACGACTTCATACAAACGGATGAAGCGCTTGAAGCCACATTTAACGGGTGTGGAAATCAAGATTAAACGCTTAAAGTCACATCGAACGAGTGAACATTTTGGGATAAAGCGCTTGATGTCACTTTGAACAAGTGACATCCTTAACATCAGGCGCTTGATGTAACATCGAACGCCTTAACAGTTTGAGATGAAGCGCTTAATGTCCACTGATCTTGAAAATTTTTGAAATTTTCATGCTCAAAACTCAAGATGGTTTTATCAACCCATATTGAGCAACCCCAACCTACTTCTTATGGATAAAAATACATCGCTAGGCAAGGGTTTCATGAAAATGTCCGCAAGTTGGTCATGTGTAGGAACAAATTCTACACTTACCAAGTTCTTTTGTACACAATCACGGATGAAATGATACCTCACTTTAATGTGCTTGGTCCGACTATGTTGGACGGGATTTTGTGCAATATTTATGGCGGACGTGTTATCACACAAAATTGGCACCTTTGAGAAGTGAATGTTATAATCATTTAACGTGTTAGTCATCCATAACAATTGTGCATAACACGAGGCGGCCGACACATATTCGGATTCCACCGTAGAGAGAGACACACTGTTTTGTTTCTTGGAGAACCAAGAAACGAGACAATCTCCAAGAAACTGACAAGTTCCGGAGGTGCTCTTTCTATCAACTAGACTCCCCGCATAATCGGAGTCACAATAACCTCTTAAATCAAAACATGCATTCTTAGGATAAAATAAACCAAATTTCAAAGTACTTCTAAGGAATCTAAGGATGCGTTTTACCGCAATAAAATGCATCTCCCTAGGATCACTTTGAAATCTAGCACATAAGCATACTGCATGTAAAATATCGGGTCTACTAGCCGTTAAATAAAGTAGACTACCTATAATGCCACGATACAAGGTTACCTCGACATGCTTTTCCTTTTCATCCTTGTCAAGCTTTGCACTTGTGCTCATAGGAGTGTTCACCTCTCTTCCTTCACCAAAGTTGTACTTTTTGAGCAAGTCTCTTGTGTATTTGGCTTGGGAAATGTACACACCATCTTTTGTTTGCTTGATTTGTAATCCAAGGAAATAATTTAGCTCGCCCATCATACTCATCTCGAACTCACCTTGCATAAGACTAGCAAATTGCTCACAAAGACAATTGTTAGTAGCACCAAAAATAATATCATCAACATATACTTGGACAATTAAATGATTCCTACCTTGTTCTTTTATGAACAAAGTAGTGTCAACTTTACCTCTTGAAAAATCATTATTGAGAAGAAAAGTACTTAACCTCTCGTACCAAGCTCTTGGAGCTTGTTTGAGGCCGTAAAGAGCCTTTTTAAGTTTGAAGACATGATGTGGTGAATCATGACATTCAAACCCGGGAGGTTGTGCAACATACACTTCCTCTTGAGTAACACCATTCAAGAACACGGATTTAACATCCATTTGGTAAAGTGTAAAATCTCTATAACAAGCATATGCTAATAACATTCTAATAGCTTCAAGCCGTGCTACGGGTGCAAATGTCTCATCAAAATCAATACCTTCTTCTTGACGATATCCTTGAACAACTAACCTAGCCTTGTTTCTAGTGACATTGCCTTGATCATCCATCTTGTTACGAAAAACCCATTTCGTACCAATAATAGGATGATCGTGTGGTTTGGGAACTAACTCCCAAACATCACTTCTTTCAAATTGTTTAATTCTTCTTGCATAGCCAAGATCCAATTTTCATCAAGAAGTGCGTCTTTAATATTTTTAGGTTCTATAAGAGAGACAAATGCATTCTCTCTATATTGCCTTCGTGTAGTGATACCTCTATTTAAATCACCTATGACTAACTCTTGAGGGTGAGAACTTTTGTGCTTAAATGATCTAGGAAGATTGGATACATCACCTCCAACTTCCTCTTGATCATGTTCCGGAAGAGATGAACCTTCATCATTATCATGAACCTCATGTTCCGGAATGTGTGATGCATTTTCTACATTTTGTGTATCAACATGAGTAGAAGAGACATTTTTACTTGACTCACTAAGTTCATTTACACAAGGTGGAGGAGTGCCTTCAAGAGGTTCAACTCTCAAATCAACGAAGATGTTTCCATTTGGAGGATCATCAACGATCTCTCGTTGAGGAACAACCATAGGAACATCCTCAAGAATTTCTTCTTGAGGAGTCACATCTTCATCCTCTTCACAATCCTCATTAAGTTTAGGTTCATCACTAAGTGACTCATTAAACTTAACATGGATTGATTCTTCCACCTTTTGACTCCTTTTGTTGAAAACACGAAATGCTTTACTATTTGAGGCATAATCTAAAAAGATACATTCATCCGCTTTGAGGTCAAGTTTGTCCAAAGTATCTTTGGTATTAAGTATAAAACACTTGCAACCAAAGACTTTGAAATACCCAATGTTGGGAACTTTTCCATTCCAAAGCTCATAGGGTGTCACATTTAGGTATGGTCTCAAATAGACACGATTGATCACATGGCAAGCGGCATTAACCTCTTCGGCCCAAAAATACTTGGGCAAACCGAACTCATTCAACATTGCTCTACACATTTCTTGTAGAGTTCTATTCTTTCGTTCGGCCACACCATTTTGTTGAGGAGTTCTAGGTGCCGAAAGGTCATGAGAGTATCCTTTGGATACACAAAACCTTTCGAAATCACCATCGAACTCACCACCACGATCACTACGGATGGTTTTGATGGTGTCACCCACATGATTTTCCAATCGTTTACTTAGACTTATAAACTCACTACATGCATCACTTTTCTTAGCAAGAAACATCACCCATGTATAACGAGTATGGTCATCTACTACCACGAAGGTATAATGTTTACCACCCAAACTTCTTGTTCCAACATCCCCATACAAATCCATGTGAAGCAATTGTAAGGGCTTGGAGGTGGAAATATTTGTCTTGGGTTTGAAACTTGTTTTCACAAGTTTCGTCTTTTGAAAAGTGTCACACAAGTCATTGTTTTCGAAACTCATTTTTGGAAGGCCTCGGACTTTATCATTTTCGCAAATAAATTTAAATGTTTTGAAACATACATATCCGAGACGTCTTTGCCATAGTTGCGTCAAATCATTCTTAGCAACTAGACACGATACATTTTGAGAGACCAAATCATTGATGCTAACTTTGTAAATATTTTTGAAACGCAAAGCCTCAAATAAAATCTTTTCTTCCTTTTTCACAACACACTTTGTTTTCAAAAACGTTACCTCATAGTTAGCATCACAAAGTTGACTGACACTTATCAAGTTAAACTTAAGACCTACAACATATAAGACATCACTAAGAGAGAAGGAATCGTTACCCACAATACCATGTCCTTTGATTTGGCCTTTGCTACCGCCAAAGTAGACAACTACTCCGTCTTGCATAGTAAGTCTATGGAAGAGACGTTTGTCTCCCGTCATATGGTTGGAACACCCACTGTCCACGACCCATTTGACCTTCTTGTCTTCGCTTTCTCCATTGAGTGCTAGGGCCTACAAAAGAACCATATGAATTTGGTACCCTTTTTGTTTTGGGTCCTTGAAGGTTAGTTACCTTCATCTCGCCTTTTGGCACCCACACAAGATTCTTATTATTTTTAGCTCTACATACTCTTTCTACATGACCTTTTCTATTGCAATAAAAACATGTAGGAGTATGCTTGTGTGTTGGTGCATGCTTGTGCGAATGTTTATGCATTGACACATGTCGTGTTTCCTTCTTAGGAACCACCTTCTTCGGAATTGAAGAAGGTTTTTGTTTCACAACATGAACCAAAGGTTGTGATACCTTTGATGCATTAGCCTTTTGTTTAGGCATGTGCCTTTGCTTCTTCAAGGAGGTTTTAGACTCCTTGATCACTTGTGCTTGTTCCTTTTTATTTCCCTTCTTAGATGCATACATGACACTAGGTTTGACTTTCATGCTTGGCCTAGATGCATCTTTGATCTCTACCTTTTTAGCACTTACCCTTGATTCATTTTTCTTATCCTCAAGGGCTTGAGCACATGATTTCATCAAATCATGTTTCTCTTCAAGTGCAATCACATGCATTGTTAAAAATATGTCATGCTCAAGTTGCAATGCAATGTGATTTTCTAACGTGTCATTATACTCATTTATGCATGCTCTAAACTCTTTCTTAACACGTTGATACTTTAAATCAAGGAGATCATTTTCTTGTATTAAATCATCTCGCTCATCAATAACTTTATAATGAGATGAAATGTTGCATACCTCCTTGTCATCGTCAATGGCCATTAGTGCGAAGAATTCCTTTTCAAGATCATCTTCCACCACCCCCGTGAGTGCAAGATCATCTCGATCGCCATTGTCTCTCTCGGATCCGGAAAGGAAACTCTCCCAATGGGCTACTTCCGCTTGCAAAGCCTTCTTCCTTTGGTAGATGGCCTTTTTATCTTTGAGTTGCGGCTCCTTCACCCGACAATCCTTCATGAAGTGACCAAGCTTCCCACATTTGTAGCATTTATTCTCTTGGTCCTTCACCTTGTCCTTGGAGTACCTTTCCTTGACGAATCTCTTGGCTTCGTCACCATTCTTTCTTGCAATGCGTCGGAATCTTTTGACAAGCAGTCCGACTTCATCATCCGAGTCCTCCGACTCAACTACCAATGGCTTTGAAGATTGACGAATAGGATCATTCTTCTCTTGTGCATCCAAATGAATCTCATAAGTGATGAGATTCCCGTATAACTCGTACAAGGTGATTGTTTCAAGATCCTTGGACTCCTCAATGGCCGTCACTTTCGCGTTCCATTCTCTTCCTAAACTGTTTAGGAAGCAATGGTTTAGATCCTCTTTTTCTATTTTCTTGCCAACCGCTTTGAGAAGGTTGACAAGCTTGGTGAATCTTTGGATGGACTCTTCAATCTTTTCACCTTTGGGGACAGTAAAGTTGTAGAATTGTTTTATCAACTGTCTCCTTTTGGCCTTTCTAACTTGGGATGTTCCCTCGTGGATCATCTCAAGCTTTGTCCAAGCCTCGTGTGCAGATTGGACACCTTGAATCTGAGCTCTCTCATTTGTGGAAAGAGAGCTATTTAAAATAGCAAGAGCTTTGCTATTTATGGCCAACTGAAACTCCTCCTCGGGAGTAGGATCATCAATATCAATGGGAATCATAGATCCTCTAGAGACCTCAACCCATATTCTGTGAGAACAAGAACGCAAGTAGGTTTCCATGTTTGACTTCCACAGTGGGTAGTTTAAAGGGTCAAACATGGGAACTTTAACATGAACATTTGAGATAGAAGGGAATAGGGTTTCATGCCTCCTTCTTCTGGATGTCTCAGCACTAGGAGAACCCAAATCATCAAAAACAAAGGGATCCATACTAGAAATCATCAAATCTTGTATTTGAACTCAAATAAGCAAGATGAGGCTCTGATACCAATTGTTAGGTCCCTTAGAACACACTAGAAGGGGGGGTTGAATAGTGTGTTCATCAAGTATGGATATTTTGTGGCTATTTTTCGTTTTTGAGTGCAACCAATACTTGGATGTGTTCTTTAGAAAGAATAAAACTTGAAAGACAGTAAAGAACACAAGTATGTATAGAGGTTCAAGTCAAGAGACTCTACTCCTCTACCTTCTTGATGTTTCACAAGAAGGATTTTGAAATGGGGATTGTTATTTCTTTTGGGGGAAACAACAATCAAAACAAAATCAAGAAAATACAAAACTAGGCACCTTGCCTAGACCACAACCAAGAATTCTAACCCTTTGAAGTTTAGCCTCCAAAGATCTTCTTTGCCCTCAAAGAAATCTTGTAGGGAGAATAGTGCACCACACACTATCAACTAACCCTTCAAAGTCTAGAAAACTTAAACAAAGAGCACCCTTGCTCCTTGACCAACAATCTACCCAATCTCTCACAGAATAATCTCACCAAGAAGAAGACTCTTCTTCTTACAATAATCACTCTCAACAATAAATTAAAGATGTACAAAGATTACAAATATTTTGAGAGCTTGAGCTTGAGAGAACTTGAGAGCTTGCAATGTAGAAAGTTGGAGAAGAGAATGAAGAAAACCCTTCTTTTATCATTCTTCAAAAATCTTCCCGTTTGAAAGCTTCTGCCCAGCCAATAATGGGATTTGGCAGCTTGTGAAGGTACTTCTGCAATCTTGGGAAACAATTCTTGGCATGTAGCAAACATTTTGAAGAGGATCCAAAACCTTGGCCAAGAATGGAAAACTGGAAACTCTGAGTGTGAGAGAAAACCTGCGAAAATAACACTGAAAGAAGAGGGTACAAAGAGTCAACTGGTTAGAAAATGAAGCAAAAAGACATTTGTACCGTTGAGCACATGAAGCGCCTAAACTGTCTAAAGAATAGGCGTTCAAAGTAGCATGAAGCGCTTAATGTGAAAAAGAACATGCGTTCGAAGTCACATTAAGCACCTTATGTTGGCAACTGAGTGCGTTCGAAGTGACATGAAGCGCCTCATGTAGCACTTCATGCTAGTTCGAACTAAACCTGACATTTTCTCAGAACCAGACCTTGGGAAAGCGTGTTTATTCAGAGAAAAGTACTTTTGACTTGGTGAAACACTTGAAGCGCTTAAAGTAGCGTTCGAAGTGTTCGCACATTTCATCAGGGCACATGAAGCGCTTGATGTAAGCGTTCGAAGTGTCCTGACTTTCATACACTTCACATGAAGCGCCTGAACTAGGCGTTCGAAGTGTACGCACATCCAGACACCTCACATAAAGCGCCTAATGCAGGCGTTCGAAGTGTACTGGACTTCACCAAGGTACATTAAGCGCCTGAAGTGAGAGTTCAAAGTGTACTAACTTCAAACCATCAACTTGAAGCGCCTAATCTAACAAATTCAAGTGCCAACCTTGTGCAAATCATCAAAACCAAATTATATTCTAACAAAATAGACAATTATTTTACTTGGGCAGATGTAAGAACAGAACCATTCTTATGAAGTGTTCTCCCATAGGAATGAGGTCATCTTGCATCGGTTGATATTTCAAGAATCTCATTCTCGAGCCTTAAAGAGGGTCGCAGTGACCAGGCTGGGCGACTGTTTACCAAAAACACAGGTCTCTGTAAAGTCGTAAGACTTCTGGCTCTAGAGTAATGTATTACTTGTTACTACTTGATCAAAACTGTTTGTCAGATTAAGGTCTGAACAATCTTTGAGGTTTTTCTCTCATCTTGTAACTACTGGAAAGATTATAGCAAAGAAGTCAATACTTAACAAAAGATGTAAATCGGAAGTGTTGCAAAAGACTGGGAGGAGAAACAAAACGGAATGTATCAGATTTTTAACACGTACAGTTAATTTTCTTTAGGGAGGTCATCTTGTATTTTTTTAAAGGGAGGTCATCTTGCATACTGTTGACTCAATATTTGTGGATGGGAAAGGAAGAAACTATTTTTATGATATCACACAAAGACTATAAGTATCATCAAATTGGTTAAATTTTATAACAATCAATAAGTAATATGTCTATATCTATCAATCAATCATAATCAGTATATCCCAACGGCATCAAAAGCTATCGTTAAGATCTGTGAAGGGTGAACGACAGACAAACAATATCTAATACCCAGTATATCCCAACGACATCAAAAGTATCATTAAAATCTGTGAAAGGTGAGTGATAGACAAACAATATCTAAGGATGGAGAGTTTGCTTAATAAGTAATACGACTATGGTTACTTTAATTTGTTGAGCGTACGAGATGGTCATGTGAAACGGGCCAATTCGACATGAACTTAACTTGCTCTAGGAGTGGAAAGTATGCGGGGCTGCAAATTCTGAACTAGGCTTGTATCATCACATTCTACTTACGGGCTCCCTCATGTGTACCGGCCCAAGTTAGCTTTTATTCGATTTGTTATTATCTTTCTGTTTGTTGGTTGGAACCTCCGCAATGGACTTTTTGATAGATCATCTAAAATTGTCTTGGCCTCTTTGTTAGGGCTGTCAAGCGAAGCGAGCAAACTGTTCGAGTTTGGTTCGTGTTCGATTCGAAATCGTTTGTTAATTTTACTTAAACGAGCCAAATTCAAACACTTATTCGGGTTCATTTAGTTAAACGAGCCAAACTGTTTGCGAACTGTTCGGCTCGTTTAAGCAGTTATAGTGTTATCGAGCCAAACCCGAACCAATTTTAAAGCTCGTTTAGCTAAACAAACCGAGCCAAACAGTTCGTTTAGCTAAACGAATCCGAATTCAAAAACCTAATATTTGACCCCGGCTTGGTTCGTTAACACGTCTACCCTTTGTACAGCAAAGACGCATCAAATAGAGGAAAAGATTTGGGTAAATTGCTAACAACTATATATAATTAGAGCGGAATTTCTCTGTGCACACGTTTCGAAATTTATTTACACCAGGATGTATTACTGAAATAATAATGCTCTTTTATCAGTTATTTGTTGAAAAAAACTAATTGGCGCGTTATAGTTTGGACCAGAAGAAATCCAAGACGGTGTTTGTATAAAAAGGCTTATGTAAAAGGAACGGAAGAGTAATTACTGAAATTGTTACGTGTTGTATGTTATGTAAGGTTACTATTGTCTTTGTTTAATTTAATTAGTGGGACGCAAACAATTTTTAACCAGAAAATATATCCGCATGTGTTTGCTACAAGATATTTCTTGACTTTATCTCCTATCCCGTTTTATGTCACACCATTAGAATGGTGACATATGTCTTTTTGATAATTTGTATCAACCATTAACCATTTATGCAAAGACAAGTATATAAAGCTTATCCAAATTCGATTGTTATCCAAATTTTTCATGCTCCTTAAAAGATACACAAATATTAAAAACTTTGGTTTTACAAATTAAAACACATGGATATGATATGTTACCAGGATCAATTCCTTTGGCCTTAATATATCGTATTCATTATAAAGTAATGAGTTCCATGTTTGTTGGTCCTAAACCAAAAAACTCCTTGAAAAAAGGAGAAACAATGATGTTACATACAGATTTATCAAGATCTAATGCCATAATTTCCAGATCTATAAAATGGAATGATGTAAATCTTCCACAAGAATGGATTCTTGAAGGAGCAATAAAAGCCATAAATCAAGAAAAACATCAACCAAATACAGAATTAACAAAAATAAAACAATTAAGTGATGGATCTGTAAAACTAAGCTTTGCTAGAAGCTTCTCAACTAGAAATAGCGATACAACTGATGAAGCCTCCACTTCTAGTACGATAAATCCTGGAAGATTTTCTACTAGTTCTAGCACAATAAATCTTGGAAGATTTTCACAGATACCATCTGTGATAAACACTCCATATCAAAAACCTCGTTTTTCAACATCAGATATTGATAATACAACTTCTTACTTTAGAAATGCAAATTATACTACGGAAATCCCAAAACCAGTTTATTCTAGACCAGAATACAGCCCACCAAATAGTCCGACCCAGTATGCAATAACTGAGAATATTGTAAATGAATTAAATGTCATATAAAAAGAATTTGTGGTTAACAAAATTTTTTTACATAATGAATTTTATAATAATGATAATATAGATAAAAGAGAATGGTTCTTCAGACATTATAAGGATAGTAGAAAACAAATTCAAGAACAATATTATGAATTTATTAATAATAATAAAATTAATATATTCTTTTTTGACTGGTTCCAAATATATGCTTCACAAAATAATATCACTTTTCCTTTCAAACAAATAACTCCACTAACAGAATTAACAAAAACATGGACAACACTTACAACACAGAAGAAAATGGTTTCAAATCATCCACCTCTTTTAGGGATAAAAGTTGATTTTTCAGGAACTACTATAGAAGCAATTCCTTACAAAAATACAGGTGAAGATACTCTCATAAACACAAAGAATATTATCTTACAAAATAATTACACTAACACACACCTAAATACAATAGGAAAACAGTTAGACAAAATAGCACAACATTATGAAAAACAATCTATACACACATCTAGTGATCAATCATCACACAAATTCAAACAACCTATATTTAAACCCTACCAAATATCCTCGAGTAGCGTCAACACTGTATTTAATAATAAAGACTTTAAACAAAATCTGAAAGAACATCTCTCTAGGATAGAAAAAAGTTTAGACAATAGTAATTCCATTACAAATGAAGTCGTAGCTGATACACCCACTACATCCATGTCTATTGCTAATAGGACTAGGAATAAAATAGCTAATGAAAAAGAAATATCAAGTACCTCCAAAATAAATACCTTAGAAGTGAAAACAGACTCTGAAAGTGATATTCGTCAAGCTCTTGAAAACTTTCAACAAACAACACAACATTCTCTACAAAAAATAGAATGGAATAGATCTATAATTCCGATCCAAACATCTCCTGATTTACACATAAAACCAATATCACAATATAGATTTAATTCAAACTCAATATACACATGGACAATAGATGGAATGTCAGAATACCAAATTCTGAATATTCTACAACAAATGACGATGGCAGCAAATGCATACAGAACACAGCTAACAACAGATGATAAAGCAATAGCAGAACATCTCATTTCCGGATTCTCTAGACAACTTAAAGGTTGGTGGGATCATTATTTGACTCCATTACAGAGGCAAGAAATTTTAGATGCAATAAAAATTGATCAAGAAGATAATCCTATATATAAAATGATGGAGAAACAATTCCTGATGCAGTAGCTACACTTATACTATGTATATCTTTACATTTTATAGGAGATCCTTCACATATCAAAGATAAAAATGCTGAATTATTATCAAATCTAAAATGTAGAAAATTAAGTGATTTCCAATGGTATAAAAACACTTTCCTAACTAGAGTAATGTTTAGGGAAGATTCAAACCAACCATTTTGGAAAGAAAAATTCCTTGCAGGTCTCCCTAACTTATTAGGAGAAAAAGTTAGAAATAAAATAAGAGATATATAAGGACAACAAATAATCCCATATTCAGCCTATACTTATGGAGAACTGATAAGTATAATACAAAAGGAAGGTTTAAGAATATGCCAAGATATAAAATTACAAAGTAGTCTTAAAAAAGAATTAAGACAAAGCAAGTCTGAGTTAGGTAGTTTTTGTAAGCAGTTTGACAATGACCCTGATCAATTTTATAAAAAAGAATGTGATGGACATTGTTCTAAAAAATATAATAAACAATCTCCATATCAAAATAGATACAGAAAGAATACATACAATAGGAATTTTAGAAAATTTCAAACACCTACCTATTATAAAGATAAAAACAAAAACTATACAAAAAAGCCTTATAGGAAAATGAACAACTATAAGAAAAATACCAATACAAAAGATTTCAAAAATACTGAATGTTACAAATGTCATAAAAAGGGGCACACTGCAAATTACTGTAGGTTTAATGCAAAATTACAAGAACTAGATCTAGATGAATCAATTCTTAATAAAATTTCTAATCTTCTAATAGATTCATCTGAATCCGATACATCTCAATCATCATTTGAATCTGAAGAAGCTCTGCAAGTTGATGAAATTAACACCTCTTCTGAATCCGAAACTTCTGATAAAATAATATCTGTTTTAACAAAAGATCAAGAAACAATTTTAGATATTTTGAAATATATAGAAGATCCTATAATACAAAAAGATCTTCTTGACAAATTTATAGATAAAACTTCTAAAGAAAAAGATGTACAAAAACAGCATTTACTACCAAATGTGGCTTCAAGCCATTATGATCTCACCAAAATATTACATAAACATAAGAAAACAAAAAATCAAAATGTATCTATACCAGACCTTCAAAAGGAAATAAAAGAAGTCAAGATTGAGTTAAAAGAACTCAAAGAAAAACAAAACAAGACTCAGAAGTTATAAAAATTCTTTTACAAAAGATAACTGAAGAATCAGATACAGAAGTAAATCCAGATATTAAAATCGAAGAAACAAACATCATAGAAAATCTTACAAATATACCATCTGATTTTCTATTTGCACTAAGAGAAATAACATCTAGAAAATATCTGATAAGAATAAAAATTAAATTCTCAAATGCTTATGATATAGATACAATTGCTCTGTTTGATACAGGAGCCGACCTAAATTGCATAAAATAGACCTAGTTCCTAGTTGCTATAGAGAACCCACAACAACTAGACTTTCAGCAGCAAATAATTCTAAACTTAAAGTCAAATATAAAACTGAAGCATTTGTTATAAATTCAAATACCTCTATCAAAACACAATTTTTGGTAGTTGATGATATTCATCACGGTGTTATTTTAGGAACTCCGTTTATGAATCTAATAACACCATACAATGTAGATAATAAGTTTATTACTTTCAAAATACAAAATAAAAGACATAAATTTGAATTTTTAGAAAAACCTAAAACAAAAAATCTAGATTTAATTAAGGCATGTTCAATACATAATGAACAAATTAATACAATTATTCAAAGTAAAAATTTTCACTTACAAAATCTTAAAGATACAGTATCTACAGCTAAGATACAAAATCATTAGAAAATCCAATCATAAAAAATAAAATACATGACCTACAAAAATTACTTGAATCAGACCTTTGCTCAGAATTACCAAATGCATTCTGGTCAAGAAAACAACACATTGTTGATTTACCATATACCCCAGAATTTAAGGAAGAAAATATACCAACAAAGGCTAGACCAAT
Organism: Eustoma russellianum; assembly: GCA_036186865.1. NCBI lineage: Eukaryota > Viridiplantae > Streptophyta > Magnoliopsida > Gentianales > Gentianaceae > Eustoma > Eustoma russellianum. The sequence continues at coordinate 32,896,150 of AP025055.1, forward strand.
TCAAATGAATGCAGAATTAGAGCAACATTGTAAAAAAGAAATACATGAATTAGAAAAGAAAGGTCTCATCCAAAAGTCTAGGTCCCCATGGAGTTGTGCAGCATTTTATGTAAATAAAAGCTCTGAAATAGAAAGAGGATCACCAAGATTGGTAATTAACTATAAACCTTTAAATAAAGCTTTAAAATGGATAAGATATCCTATACCAAATAAAAAAGACCTACTATCAAAACTACATTCTGCATTTATATATTCAAAATTTGATATGAAATCTGGGTTCTGGCAAATACAGATATCGGAGAAAGACCGATACAAAACAGTATTTACAGTTCCATTTGGCCAATACGAATGGAAAGTAATGCCATTTGGCCTAAAAAATGCTCCATCAGAATACCAAAGAATAATGAATAACATATTTATAGATTATTCAAATTTTTGTATTGTCTATATAGATGACCTATTGATATTTTCAAAATCCATAGAAGAGCACTTTAAAAATATAAAAACATTTTTCTACATAGTAAAGAAAAATGGGCTTGTATTATCAAAAACAAAAATGTCCTTATTCCAAACAAAAATAAGATTTCTAGGTCACTATCTACAGCAAGGGACAATTTTACCAATAGAACGATCTTTAACATTTGCTTCCAAATTTCCAGATAAAATATTAGATAAAAATCAATTACAAAGGTTTCTTGGATCACTAAATTACGTTGTCGATTTTATTCCCAACATAATGAAACTATCCAAACCCTTGCATAATAGACTTAAAAAACATCCTCCACAATGGACTGAAGAACATACTGCCGTAGTTAAGAAAATCAAAGAACTTGTATCAGAAATACCTTGTTTATACATAGCAGATCCTAACTTACCAAAAATAGTGGAAACTGACGCGTCTGATATAGGCTATGGAGGAATTTTAAAACAATTATATAATGGAAAGGAGTCCATAGTTCAGTATACTTCTGGTCATTGGAATGACACACAAAAATCATATTCTACGATTAAGAAAGAAATTTTGAGCATTGTGTTGTGCATTCAGAAATTTCAAAGTGATTTGTTAAATCAAAAATTTCTTTTACGTATAGACTGCAAGTCTGCAAAAGAAGTTTTGCAAAAAGATGTAAAAAATCTAGCTTCAAAACAGATTTTTGCCAGATGGCAAGCATTATTAAGTATATATGATTTTGATATTGAATTTATTAAAGGAGATACAAATTCTGTCCCTGATTTTCTGACACAAGAATTTCTCCAAAAACAGACATGATGCTCAGAAAAACCAAGGATAAAGGGAAACTTCCGGCTACTACACAATCCCGCAAAACATGGGCCGACAAGGTCGAGGAAGAAGAAAATTCCGGTCTCCAACATCCAATACCAGCTATCCCTATAACCCAAATAAGTCCAAAGTCAGAAATATCTCCTTCCCAAAATAACCCAAATACCTCAAATACCCTATCAATACTTGAAAACTTGTCTCAAATTGCAGAATTCCAGGATTGGTTCGAGAAATATCAACTCAATATTTTTCAAAAACAGACATCTACGGTAGTAGAGAAAAACCTGTTTCACAAAAAATATTTTCTCCTAATACTAGTCATATACAAACTACTACTTTCCCTACTTATAAGAAAGTAGTACAGAAAAATAATTTCATAAAAAAATCATTTTTTCAATATATTACTACGATAGAACATTCCTTTTTCCACAAGGATCCTATGATTGCTTTGCAAAATTATTTTGGAAAAAATTTTTATTATAAATCTTGGGATTCTAAAAAAACAACAGATTATTATCAAACTATATTACTTATGACTAAATCTGTTGAAATAAAACACAGTTTTTCAAAAGAAAATCAAAATAAAATTGCTTATTCAAGCTTCAGAATATTATATATTATTTCACCTGATGAGTGGATCAAAGAATATGGGTCCCTGACAGAAAAAATTGGTTTCCCCAAAAATATTCTACGGCGACGTTCTTTGCAACCGATTTCAATTATTGGGATTATCAGCAGGCATGGTTCAATACTTTTTATATCCAGAACTCAAGATGTTCCCATACATGGTTAATATATTTTGACACCAAACAGATCACAACGAAACATATCCCGTTGTGGTTCAATAGTTGGTGGGAACATTTTGGATCATGTGCAGAATATTTTAGCGGGCAAGATACAGTGAAGACATCATTTGATATTTTCTCAAAACATTATAACCCCACTGATGAAGAAAATATTTCTCAAAGCTTCTTGTATTTCACATGAAGTTCTATCTACCATGGGTTATGCAATGGCGGGCCGAATATACTCAAAATATGATTCCGCTAATAAAGAGAGAATTCTATATAAAATGGTGGACGGCATTCAATATACCAAATAGTCTCAGTCCCTCCAAGGCAATGGAACAGATCACTTTTTGGAATGCAAAAATGAAGGCTCCTGCACCATTACTCAGACCAGGAGATGAAAATTTCTAATAATGAAGCAGAGGATGCAGGCTCAATTGGCATCCGCTAAAAATCAAGAGGAAATGGAACAAATAATAGAGCACTTTGCTCCATATATGCAATCATCAAAATCCTCCACGGCATCGGAAACTCCTGAGATTGAAGAAGAAATTGACTTATTAGCAATTTGAAAAAAAAAGGATCAAATCACATCATATACATTCAGCATATACATGATACATTCATCACATAAAGGACAATATTTTATAATGAAGGACAATATCAAAAGGACAATATTTTGAAGGACAATATCACAAAAGAAGGACAACAATACCAATGACAGCATTG